>JBBYHM010000013.1:8558037-8568443 GCA_038381775.1 Adansonia rubrostipa
TGGGTGAAATTATCATGGGTGCATCTTTTTGTCATGGGCTCAGATCATGTGTCTTTGATACATTTGACCATGGCAGATGGCTTTCATGTAATTTTCCTCGATGAAGTTATGCTGGTCATATCTATTCTTGACCCATTTAGCCTTTTCAAGTTTAGTTTCCAACAAGACTCTGAGAGAAGGGATCTCTACTTTGATAGGCAATACAGCTTCCATCCCAAGCCAATAAAGAATGGAGTAGCGCTTGTGGAAGTGCCAACTAAGCTCGATAGGCATGAAGTGCAAAGGATAGCTTCTCATGCCAGTCTTTGTAAGTCTCGACCATTTTCTAACTATTCTTTTAATGTTTTTATTGGCTGCCTCGACTGCCCCATTCATCTTTAGGCGATAAGGGACAGAATTATGATGCTAGATCTTGAACTGTATACACATAGCTTGTATCATTTTATTGTTTAAGTTGCTTATGTTATTTACGATGATTTAGTTCGAGAGGTTATATCTACAGATGATGTCTCACTTAACAAACCTACAGACAGTCGATCTAGTGACATTAGCATATGAGGTAGCCTCCACCCATTTGGTGAAATAGTCGAATGCTACCAAGATAAAACGATGCCCATTGGAAGCTTTAGAGGTGATCGGCCTGATCACATCCATGCCCCATATGGAGGAAGGCCACAGAGCCATCATGACATGAAGTGGTGCTAGAGGGACATTGATCTTGATCGCATAGATTTGACACTTATGGCATTTTTGGGTATAATTGATGTAGTCTCTCTAAAGGGTCAACCAGTAATAACCTGCTCTCATGATTTGCTTGGCCATCTATGTCCATTAGCATATGAGCTGTAAATCCCTTCATGAACTTCTTCTAGGATCCTTTTGGCTTCAAGAGTGTTGATGCATCTGGCAATAGTTAATTGTGACTCCTTTTGTATAAGATTTTTCCATCGAGAATAAATCCCATAGCTAGCCTTCTGATAGTCCTTTTATCAATTTCAGTTGCATGTTTGGGATATTGCTGATACTCGATGTAACAAAAGATGTCATAGTACTACGGTAGGCCATCCTTCTTTTTTTGACACTATAATAATGAACCGAAGTTATGTAGATGCTCATCTGGATGGAAACAATGTCTGACTCTTGCTTGACTTCAAACATGAATGACAAAGTAGCCAAAGCATCGGCTATTTGGTTCTCTTCTTTTTGTAAGTGTCAAAAACTGATACCATCTAATTCTTTCTTAAGTTTTGCTATCAGTTTCCCATATTGCATCAGTTTGGTGTCACGAGTTTGCCATTCCTCTTTCACTTGGTAGATGATTAGGGCTGAATCGTCGAACACCTGTAGTGTCTTGACATTCCTCTTAATCGTACTAGCTTCATATTTTGCGATATTATTTGTGCAATCAAAATGTAATCTTGCTATGGACGGGTAATGACTCCCGTCAGGTGATATCAATATTGCCCTAATTCCATGTCCTAGAGTGTTTGATGCTTTATCAAAATAAATCCTCCAGGATTGATCTTGGTTAGAGGCATTTTTGTCTCCAAAAATGCACATTAGATCTTTATTTGGGAAGTCAAAAGTTAAGGGTTCATAGTCATCTGCCATTCGACTTGCCACAAAGTTCACTATTGCACTACATTTGATGGCCTTTTGGTTGACACAAGCAATATCGTATTCAAAAAGTAGGACTTGTCATCTAGCTAGCCTTTCCAATAGTATAGGGGCTTTGCATAGATACTTGATAGGATCAAGCCTTGCAATCAACCATGTGGTCTGATACAGCATGTACTGCCTAAGTCTCTTGGTTGTCCACACTAAAGCACAGCATAATTTCTCCATTATAGAGTAGTTGCACTTGCATTTCATGAACCTTTTGCTTAAGTATTGATTGCTTGTTCCTTCTTTCTTGACTCATCATGCTGCCCTAATACACAACCTATAGACTTGTCGAAGACTACCAAGTAAAGGATTAAAGGTCACCTGGGCATTGATGGTACCAACACTGGTGGGCTTGATAGATAATGTTTGACTTTATCAAAGGTTTTTTAACATGCCTTTTTCCACTCTCCCGAATTTTGTTTGTGAAGGAGTCAAAAGATGGGATCGCATTTATCAGTGAGTTAGGATATGAATCTAGCAATGTAATTCAGTCCCCCCAAAAAGCTTCTCACTTCTTTCTGGGCTTAAGGTGATGGCATATCTTGAATGGCTTTGACTTTATCTAGGTCAACTTTAATCCCTTTTTCGCTAACTATAAAGCTTAAAAGCTTGCCCAAAGTGACTCTAAAGGTACATTTGGCAGGATTCAATTTAAGTTGAAATTTTCATAGCCATTCAAAAAGTTTCTGAAGGTCTACGACATGCTCATCCTCTTTCATTGACTTGGCAATCATGTCATCAATGTATACCTCAATTTCTTTGTGCATCATGTCATGGAATAAAGGTACCATGGCCCGTTGATAGTTGCCCCAGCATTTTTGAGTCCAATGGGCATGACATTATAGTAAAATATCCCTCATAAAGTTACGAAACTTATTTTCTCCATATCTTCTAGCACTATCTTGATTTAGTTGTAGCCTGAAAATCCATCCATGAAAGAGAAAAGAGAATTCTTGGCCGTGTTGTCTACCAGAGTGTCAATGTAGGGTAACAGAAAGTTATCATAAGGACTAGCTCGATTTAGTTCTTAATAATCGATGCATATTCATACTTTGCCATCTTTCTTTAGGACTGGGACTATATTGGTAACCTATTCTAGATACTTGGCTACTTCGATAAGCCCTGCATCAAACTATTTCATGATCCTCTTTAATTTTGAGGAGCATCTCCAGCTTCATCCTCCTTAACTTTTACTAGATCGATTTGCATCTAAGCTTGATGGGAAGCTTGTGGACCACTATATCAATGTCCACTCTTGGCATGTCTTGATATGACCAAGCGAATGCATCCCGATATTCCTGGAGTAATTCTATCAGCTTGGTCCTTGTCATTAACTTTATTGAGGTTCTAATTGTAACCTCCTTTCGATCCTTTAAGTACCTAAATTTATTACTTTCGTTGGGTTTTCATAAGGCATGATCTATTTCTCCTCTTTCTCAACTAATTGTAAGAGGTTTGGTGGTACAGTGCTTTCTTCAAAATCTTCTTTAGGATCAACTTCACTAGCGCAAATTAACTATTCAAAATCGATCTTTAGAACCCATCAGACACATCCATGTCACTGTTGTCAGGACACTTGAAAAGGTAAAGAAATAAACATTGCAAACGGCATACACATAACCCCAGGATTTGGATAAGAATAGAGGCAAAGAGTAATTGAGATAAAGAGACTGAAAAGTGATGTAAGCATGCAATATGGAATGATATATGCAAAAGTCATTTCATTGATAATGTTTGATAAAAATGCCCCTTACATAGGACACCTACCTACCTTTGGGCTAGGATAGGTAGTTTTTCATTTCTTGACATTACATAAAAGGGACAAGAAAAGTGTAGGGACTTCCAGCATGACTCTATCATCAAAATCAGGTATAGGTGGAAGGACACAAATTTTATGGCTTAGTATCCTGGAGATCGAGGTAGTAGAGGGCTTTGTTTAAGATGACCAAGACATCTTCAACCTTTTGCTCTTCTAGTTGGCTTGAATCGATTCCTCCCGAATAGAATATCTTATGGAGAGACAGGAACATTACTGGCTTTGATTCCCTCTCTTGACCCAATGATCATGTCATCTCCTTATTGCGAACCCTCTTTTCTTGCTGTCTTTTTGACTACACCTTAGCCCTAAATCCCAAGCCCCTTTTGTTGACTTCAGTGGTTACCTACAGGGCTTGGAACATCCCTTATAGATTCTTGCCAAGCCCTTTTCTAGCATGTGAACCTTTGCTAACAGTCCATTTTAAACCCAAGTGGGTACTCTTTGATAGTAGGGTTTAACTATTGGCAATCTTTCTCCCATAAATGTTGCATTAACAAACTCGAAAAATTGGAAAGATGACTCTGGTGCATCTTTATTAAGCTCTATATGGATCTCTTCAGTGAAAGTAATAGTGATCATTTCTTCTTCAGCCCCAATGGTGACTAATTTATCATCTATCACAAATTTTAGCTTTTAATGGAGAGAGGATGGGACAGCTTTAGCGGAGTGTATCCATGGCCTTCCTAATAGGCAATTATAAGATGGATTAATATCCATAACTTGAAAGTTAACTTTATATGTACATGGGCCTATCTGGAGCTAGATTATGATATTTTCAATTACTCTATGACATGTTCCATCAACAGCTCAGACTATGGTGTGGCTACTCTTGATATTGGACTGATCGATAGAGAGTTTGCTTAATGTAGTCATGGGCATAACATTAAGGGCTGACCTATTATCTATCAGTACTTTCGGCAAAATATGTCCCTGACTATGGGTAGTGATATAGAGAGCTTTATAACTACCTCTGCCTCCGAGTGGGATCTCATCATCAGTGAAGGAGATATAATTATCGATCATGATGTTGTTCACTAGCCGATCCAATTTATCCATGGAGACGTTCAGTGGCATATATACTTCATTTAACACCTTCAATAATGCATTTCAATGAACCTTTGAATTAAAAAGCAGAGATAGTATCGAAATCTTGGTGGGATATTTGCTTAAGTGGTCCACAATGTAGTATTCACTGTGCTTGATGAACTTGAGAAACTTTGTTGCTTCTTTTTTACTCACTACTTCCTTAACTTTCTCGAGGTCAAAATTCTTTGCTTAGGCCTGAGTGGTACCGGTGCTTGGAGATACATCAACCATTTATTTTTCTTGGGTTGGGAGAGCATAACACTTATAACTTCAGGTTTGGTGACTAACTCCTGATAGTATTGTTGCAACAGTTGCAGGAGTTAGTTCTCTAATCATTACTACTTGACTCTCATACTTCCATGGGATAGCTTCGTTGCTCTTACACGAGAATGGTTTAGGTACCTCCATAACTAACTTTGGTGTAAGTGTCGAAGAACTAACTTTAGGACTTGACTTGCCATAAGGAATGAGGGGTCAGTTTCTCCCATAAGGCGGCTGCATGGTTTCATCTCTTATCATGTTGATAGATTCAGCAGCAGGTGTGACTTCATGATAGAATTCATTTTGGCCTTCATTCATTATCCTTGAAACCATGGACCTAAAGTTCCCTACATATTTGTAGGGTATGACCTACTACTGTGTGGAAGTCATAGAAGTTGTGAAAATTGTCTTCTAATATTTCTATTATGTTAAGCAACCTAACCTAAATCAATGCTTGGTAGATCAAGAACATTGGCATCCTTACATCCTCTATGCTCGCCTTGACTTCATATTTGTCGATTATGTTTATAGCCGGCTCAGTGTGGTTTGGTAAAGGATTGGCGACAACATTTAGTCCCTAGTTTGTCCCAAAGTGTAAGACTTTTGAGTTAATTAGATTTTGCACATTTTGTTTGAAAGATATGTAGTTCTCAATGTCATGCCTTGCTACCCCAGCATGGTATTCATAGTGGGTGTTAGGGTTGTACCATTGCGGGTATGGTGGCTTCTTTTCTAGGACATAGATTGCGGCTAATAAACGTGGAGCAAGGTTTGGTAGAGCTCTTTATAAGACATAGGGATAGGATCAAAATATTGTCATTATTGATTTGCACCTCGATTGCTAGATGTATTATTGGTTGCTCCATTAGTACTTTGGTAAACGTGTGGAGGGTAGCTTTTTGATAGGTTGGATGGGATAATAAAAGATGGGTTATAGGTTATGGCATTAATTAGCTAAGGGGGTATTGTGATAAGGCGAGAATATAGAGTGCTTGGGTAATGAGGGTCGAGTATTTAACACCATTTTGGCTGAGATGAGCTAGCATAACTTATGTCATTAACCTCTCCTTCCTTCTTCTTACTGGCAATAGACTTCTTGCTCGATCTAGATGTTTCCCCGATTAACATTCTACCACTCTTAATGGCCGCATCAATTATTTCTCCAAAAAAGATTAGGTCTGCAAATTTCTTAATGGCATTTCCTATGAGCTTCTCATAATAAAGAGCACCTAAGGTGTGAATGAAAGTGACTGTCATCTCTTTTTCTATAAGGGGAGGCTAGACTAGGGCTGCTTCTTCTCTCCACCTTTGGGCATATTGCTTGAAACTTTCAGTGGATCTTTTCTTTAAATTCATGAGGGAAAGTTAATCCGACACTTAATCTGACACGTGTTAGTATTGGTTAAGAAAGGCCTTAGCCAAGTTAGCTCGTGATTGGATTTTCACATTGTCTAGCTTGATATACCACTAAGTTGCTACCCCAATGAGGTTGTGTTGGAAGCAATGGGTGAGGAGCTTTTCATCTTTCTCATACTCGGCCATCTTTCATAGGTATATTCGAACATGGACGGAAGGGCCTATGGTTCCATTAAACTTCTCAAACTCTAAGACTTTAAACTTCGGGGGAATGATAAGGTTGGACACTAAAGACAACGATTGCGCATCAAGAGCTCCAAACTTGTCACTTCCCTCGATAACTTAAAGACTTTTTTCCTATAGCTAGAATTTGTTCACTTCTTACGCAGTAATGGTGGACTTTTGACCTTGTGTTTTTTTCTGGTTCCTTATGGTCCAAGGTTATCGAATCTGCAGATGAGACTCTTGTATTCACCCCTTAAGTACCATAATGAATGAACCTATCGCAATAGGATTTAGGTAGATGACTGGCAAAGCCTGAGAGGTAGGTGTAGGAGTAGGCCATTGTTCTTGTCTAATTTCCCCTTAGGCAGTTTCTAGATTATTGGCAGGGGGACTTTCAGTGTTGAAAGGATCATTCCTTGTTTTAGTAGTGTTGGCTTACCTTTTTTCTTTTATAGAGGTGGTCATTAGTTCTATAAGTTTTGCGATTTGATTTTGCATGTCATATTGTTGGTGAAGCATCCAGTCTTGTGATTCCTTAACCATTATCTAAAGTCGTTTAATACAAGCTTCATGATCACTCTCATTATTTGTTTACGATGCCTTATATTGTCGCGGTGTGTGATGTAATATTTCATGTTTCTGATAAATCTTAGAATCCCTTGCACTTTTATGGCCCAATTCCCGTATTAGACTTTTATTTAAAAATGTATTTATTGATGAGCATTTATGATGCAATGATGAGTTAAAATAATAAATGATTGATGTAAGTGTAGTGGAAAAAAGGTGAAATTAAATGTGCATATGCATTGGAGACAATTGATTCTTGGAATAGCTTCATCAATAACATCATTCATAAAGTCATAAAAGGGTTTTTCTTTATGACATGATTATATTTGAAAGTATCTAACGTGATTACATTGTGTAATCACACGATCAAGAAAACCCAAAAGTTATTGCTCACGATCTCCAACAGGTATGATGTCTCACCTTATGGACCGAGCTACTTCAATCATGTCATCTGCCTCTTGTTGAGCCATCTAAACTTTTCAGTGAAGTGTTGATGTTGTTCTTGGTAGTTCAGATGTGCTTGGTCGATTGTCGCTTGCCACTCTAATTCGTATTGCTCAAGAGCCTTTTTTATTTCATTGATATGACCTTGATGAACCTGGAGAGATCGTTCTAACTCTTAGATTTTATGAATAAGGGCTTTATTTTCAACCTTAGCAGCTATCGTATCTTGTATTTAGGCTTCGAGTCCTTGATTTCTTCGTTGGTATGTTGAAGCAAGAGCACGTGCCCTCGTGAACTTTTTTTGTTGGTTTTGACTTTCTTCTTTTGCTGATTCAGCTCGCAATTAAAAGTGGCAACTTTCGCTTCCTATTCGGCTAATGTCTTGCCATTATGTTGGGACTTGTTAGCTTTTTGAAGCATCACATAATCCTTGGTTAGGCTTTTGAGTTCATCTTTAAAGCGATCCCTTTTTTTAATGAATCAATCCATTTCACTCTCCTGAGATAGATACCCATCTCTAGCTGGCCCTTTTCTTCTTTAAGTCAAGAGATTTCTATAGTAAAGGATGCCTTTTCTTGCTCGAACTCCCTCTTAAGTACCTTGATCTCAGAAGACAGTTCCTTTATTGGGACTTGTAGTATCTCTGGGTTAGGTAGAGGCAATGGATTATTGATACTGCAGAGTCTCCATTCTTTGTATCCAGGCTTGGTAGGGCTTCCTCTCCAGTATCTTTCCAGACAATGGATCTTCTTCCAAGCTTGGAAAGCTAACTAGACTTTTGTTTTATAATTAGGCTCTCCGTATTCAAAATCCCAATGTCCAAGTCTTAGAAGAACAAGATGAATTGCTAGCACTGGAACTAATGCAATACCAATAGAGGAGCATAACTAGTATTTCCCCATAATCCCAAGAGCGGTACACAAGTGTAGTCTCCATATCTGTACACAATCGACTGAGGGAACACCCATGGGGCTTTCTATATGATTTCTTCCTCCCTAAAGTTTTGTAATTCCTTGACCCAATGCTTTTCTGTCATATCTTGACGATATTTATCCTCTAATGCCATGGAAAGAGGACTAATCTTGAAAAAAAAAATTTGCTTGACTCTCCTTTTCTTAACACAAAGATGACCTAGGAGCCAAATCTGGAGCAATGGGGCACACCTGGTAAACCTTCCTGTTCTCATTCCTTTACAAAAGCTGAGGGTGGAAGTAGGGTTGATATTGCAACATAGGCAAGAAAAAAAATCTATGATTGCTGCATCTACATAACCTAAAGTCTTCAGGAATATAATGAGCCCATAGATTGCTCGAGCGTAGACACCTTGAGCTTTATTTTGATTAGAAAGATTTACCGTTGCCTCTTTCAGGCTGGCCCAAGAGATGCATTCGCTGCTCCTTTTTACTTTGATGTAACTGTCAACCCATGCTTCTGTGGCTCAAGAATCTTTCTTAGCCTTTTCTTAAATAGAGGAGGCATTAGCGCTTTGCAGTAAATTCAATGTGACTTGGCCCTTTTTATGTCGGGTAGAGCTGTGTACTTATCAATGGTAGGGCCTAAATCTTGTTGGTTGAAGGTGAAACATCGGCAAGATGAATTCCAAAACTATGTCACTGCTCACAACAAGCCATCATCCAACTAAACTCGAAGAAAAGAGTTATATCTCTATACTTTTAGTGAAGGCTTCTTTCTCGTTATTATCCTAACTGTCCCAAATATGCTTTAATTCCTAACAATCATTTAGACAAAAATCGATCTTAACCTCTTCATGCATTTCTGAGATGTAGTTGGGCTTTAGGATGTTCTCGTCTTGACGTTAGTGACCTTTTCACCATGTTCTAACATTTTCAAAGGACTCAATAGTGGATATAAGCTGTTGCTGCATTTTTGAGATGTAGTTGGGCTTTAGGATGTTCCCGTCTTGGCGTTAGCGACCTTTTCACCATGTTCTGACATTTTCAAAGGACTTAATAGTGGAGATAAGCTGTTGCTCCATAAATGATGCCCATTACTAAACATTGAACCAGAACAATTGTCCCAAAATGATAATAGTCATGATATTTATGATAAGATGATGCATACATCGAAACACAAGCAAAGGGAAGATATGTTAGGGCATAGAAGAGACAAATGTAAGGAAATAAAGAATTTAAGAACATCACAACAAAAAAGAATCATAACATGTCTTAACCAAGGTGGTGAAATGAGAAATAGGTAGCATTTTAACATGCCAAGATGTAATCTGCCCTTCATAAGGTGATGCAATATCTTAATTTAATGGAAAAATAATCGACCAATAGTAATATTCATTTATCAACACTAGTGCAGATGCGCGTTAAGCCATGACTCGAATAGCATAACAGCTTACAGTATAAGACATTATGAATAATGGTTTTTGTTCACTGTCACTTATTTACACAAAGGTTAGCCATCGTTTAGGCGGCATTATGGCATGTGTTAATAAATGATAAAAATACAGATGTGGGTGACAATTGTATACTCATTGTCACCTACATAATTATGGTAATTAGAAGTAAAGGTTAGGAATGTTTCCCCAAGTGACCATATTCTCCACGTATTCTAGTAGCATTCTGGGATTGTTTGACATGGTTTAGCTCATAGGGCTCACTATATGAGGTTCAAGTTGATGCCTAAATAGGTATTTGAATTATTCCTTTATCTGATAAGGACAGTCGAAGGACCCTAATCCTAGACATATCATGGGTTTGGCGAAACAAGTTTGATCCATTGGATGTATTTCCCTATGCAAATGCAGAGGGTTACTCATGAGAGACATAGGTAATTTACATCCGAAAATTATTGCTATGCCTGTGCGGAGGGCTTCTCACGAAGGTGGATAGCTCACTTTCTCCTAATGATTGGGTTATAACCTTTCCATGGAGTTTGCGGGACTCTTATGCGCATGTAAGTGCACGGTGTGTGACAAGGAAACAATTAAACCTTTTTGCTTACTCCCGTATTA
>JBBYHM010000013.1:8592344-8636483 GCA_038381775.1 Adansonia rubrostipa
TTTTCTGATAGGTCGTTGCATATTGAAAAGGTATCTCTGGCTACTGAAAGATAAGCTTTTGTCACATGAAATTGAGTCAATGTCATAAAACACAGACAAGGATAAAATCAAAAACTATTGAACAACATTGCCACAATATTCTCCTCATGCAATGATTTATGCAGCATTCTGAATAACAAAAAAAATTTTTTAAAAAATGCGATTAAGCTGTTCATCTTCAACAGAGCAGGTTAGCCTTTCTAAGCAAAATATCATCCCTGGTTAGAATGTTGAAAATGATATAAACATCCTGAACATCTCAAGCATTGCATGTGTTTAACCCATATAATAATGCTTAAGGTACTATTATTCTCCCTGATTTAGGCAGTCAAGTAGTTTATGAACACCAGATAACATCTTAAAAACAGATGAACCAGGGGCTTAACACCAGCAAAATCAATGCTCCACCAATAAAATACGTAAGCCAAAACTCGGAGTAACATCATCAGGAAAAAAACATGTTCAAGTTTTATGATTTCGAATATGGTTATTGGGTTCAATAATAAATCTAAGTGGTATTAGTCCACCGATCATAAGGAAAGTAGACATATGCCATGAAGGACACTTATTTCCTATTATCTTAAACTAAAATCAAAGAACAATATAATTGTTCAACCAACTCATCTGTTACATGCCATTTTAACGAGGTGTGTGTCATCAAATAAGATGGAAAAAAATCTAAGATAAATCAACAGATAGTGCATATTTGTGATCAAGTTAATCTAGACTTTGCCCAAATACTACCACAAAGCAGAAATAGCATTCAAATTTCAGCATACTTGGCTAAATAAGCTTCAATTTTCTCCACCACATTAAATCTAATACGTTGCTACCTAAAGCAATGAGAGTTCAAACTTCAAGTTCAAATACGAAAAGCATTGTAAAATACCCAGCTATCTATTATCTACAACTGAGCTCACATTTCTCTCAACAACTGCAAGTAAAAAAAAAAAAAATCTAATATTGATAAAACCTAGACGATTCTAATAAACACCTGAACGATTTAAACAAAAACAAAAAAAAAAAAATCCTGACTTAAATTTTTAACCTTTCCTTTTTCATTCTTCTCCTTCTCTTAGTTATTATTAATTCAAGAAAAAGGCTTGGAAATGGAACAAATAAAACTCATTTTACCTGAAACAAACAACTCCATCCCAGTAATCTTAATCATTAAAAAAAGACATCAAAAAAAAAATCGAAGAGCGGGGAAAAAAAAAAAACCTCATTCAAGGAAAACTAGGGTTTCCTTCGACCGGGTTTCTCCTGAAACTTCATCAACGGAGTCGTTTTCGAGAAGTGCTTCCTCTGTAACTATTCACTCCCTCCCTTTCTCTCTAGAAATGACATGAGGGGAGAGTTTTTCAAATGGCCGTTTTGACTGATAGATAATTTCTCTCGTTCTTTTTTTTTTTTTTTTTAATTCCTTGTTCAACTTTAAAAAATAAAAACCAATTTAAAAAAAAATGTAAACTCGGGAGAGTCTTACCACGTCATCATGACACGTGTCGAGTACTGCCTTCATTTTTCCGTTAGTTTCTGTTTAAGTTGTTACTTTCGGCTAACTATTGATCATTTTCCTTTCCCCTTTTTATTCTTTTAAGGCTTTAATTTTCCAAATTTTGGTTAATTCTTTTTTTTTTTTTTAAATTTGATTGCAAAAAGAAAAAAAAAAAAGAACCACTTGCTGGTAAAGTCGAGAGGAATTGGCAGCTTTATTCGAAAGGGGAAGGACTTAAATCTGAGTACGATTTTATATTAAAATTCTTCTACACGTGAGGTCTGAAGAGGATGTCTTGGAATAATTTATTTAAAAATTTTATAAAAGAATATTTTTAACATTTATTATATTTTATTATAACAATCTAAAATTCATATATTTATTAATCCCCAAAATCACAATTAAAAAAATTTATATAGTGAATAATATAAAATTTATGTCAATTTGATTAATATACAAAACAATATATTTAGGTGATTATAAACTCTTATAGTCACAAAAAAAAATAAAATAAAAGAATCGTTTGATGAATGCTTTTGCTCTCGACTTAATATGATGGTATTATTCATGAAGAAGACAAAAGAATAAAACTATATGGTAATAACAAACTTGTAATACAGCAATTGCTCAAGATAACCCATTTTTTAGTTTGGATTCTAAAAATCTATGTCTCAGTTTTGGATCTGTTTTTATTGATTGAAATCAAAGAATTAGTAAATCTAATCCATTCAAAATGAAAATAGGTTACGTCACTAAGATTATAACTTTATAATTTATAATATGATGATGTAGTTGACTTCATGATTATAAATTTATTAAACCATATTGGAATAGACATATATCGTGGGGAAAACTTGAACTGGTTTGAAGGCCTCCAAAAAGTAGCCCTTGAATTCAATTTTCTGGCATGTCAATTGCAATTTGGTAAATGACTTTGTCAAATAGAAATTAATTCAGATCGCCAAGTGATGACATTGATTACATCGGAGTTGGAACTCTGTCTCAAGAGATAATAAGTTTCTTTTCTTCTCTTTTTTTTTTCCAGCCTTATTGTTAAAATTTAACTCAACTTTTAAATTTAAATCTTCTGCATTGGTCGAGGTATAATCGAATAAAGTTGAGCTTAAGTTATAAGAAGTTTGAGCTCAATTCGAAATTCAGGAATTGAAACAAACGCGTATTTGTTTAAGTTTCACTTTTAAAGTTCGAACTTGATTCGAAATAAAAATCAAATTATTCGAGTTTCCTCAATCAGGCTTGTTTACTTAATAAAAAATGAGTTTATTTTCATACTCAACTTCAAACTCTATTATTTATACTCAAACACGATTTTGAGTTCAAACTAAATTTTTTATACTAATTAAAAAAAGCTTATTAGGCTCGTAACTGTTCGAACTAAATATTAAGATATTTGAATTCAACTCACTCAACTTCAAATTTTATTATTTATACTCAAACAAAATTTTGAGTTCGAACTAAAAATTCAAGCTCAACTTGAAAATAATCAAATTGAACCCAAACGACTTGCCTGCATCGATGTTTCATTTTCACCTTCATCTAGAGTTAGCCTCGGTGGCACCCAACCCAAGATCGAAGGCCAACCCATCGAGTCCATTTGATATTGAAATGAAAATAGATTTTTGACCTAAAGCTCCGTCTCATAACATCTTCAGCACAAAAGAGTTTTAGCTTTCTGAGCAAAACAGCCTCAGTTGTAGGCAACAATGCAAAAGCTCCGGGGAAAGATGCTTTTACAATGAAAACCTGCGTAATGAAAAGCAAAGTAAAAAATCGTACTTAATATAATCTCAAATGTTTAAAACTTTTAATCATATACTAGTTTCTCGTAACTTCTAAAGCATTTTTTTCTCAAATCAAAGCTGCTTTAATTGCAATAACAATGTCAAACTAGACCTTATTCAATTAAAAAATGGGAGGCAAGCCAGACAAAAAGGGTGGATTAAGGATGATTTATTATAGCCCAGAATCAACTATTCTACCCTAATTCAAATAGGAACATTGTCCCCATCAATATGAAGTCTGGGGAAACAGTGGAGAATAATGTGATCAAAATAAAAGTCATTCGAATCTCTCTCTCTCTCTCTTTTTTCCAATTAATATGTCATTGCTAAATGAGAGCAAGGCAAAATGTTGATAAGTGCTTCAAGAAACCTGCATATTTAGTCATGATGATGCAGAAAGAAGTTCAATTATGAGGGAGAAGAAATTTGACTCATTGCCTCATTTGAAACAAATTTATCGACTACAACTAAACTTTGTCTCACCTAAAAGCCATTATCAAAGAGAAATGTGAATTTAATATCGCTTAGATGTAGAATGGGCGAGGGATTTTGTTAAACCCTCAAGAGAAAACAAGTGGCTTTGCAGGCCAAGGCCAGACAAGGTTGAAAGTAAATTAAAGCCCTGAATCAAGAAGATTTATTACTGATGATGAAAATGGTAACAATATTTCAATATGCATTTTATAGGTTGATTGTCCCACAATAAGAGTAATCAACAGCTTCCGGAAAATGAGAGGAAACTCCAGCCTCACTTTGTTGTAAACAATCACGACTTTGAAGCTGAAACATGAAAGCTGTATATTAATGGATTGTTTCAAATAATGCAGCATCATCATCCTCCCACCATCTAACAAGATTGAGTGCAGCAGAATCAATACACTTCAAAACATTTGGTTGGTGGTGCTGGTGATTTACTCAGGTTTCCGGCAGGTAATGATAGCGAACTTGATCACGCCTTTCTGGTACCCTTCGATCATCAGTGGCATCACCAATGCCCCTTTTATTGTTTTTAATCCTAGTAATCAACTCACAATTAGTGAGCAAGATCAAGAAAAAGAAAAGTTCTCATCTCACCAAAAACTAAATAAGTTATAAGGACAACAATCAAAAAAGCTAAAATTATTTTCTCCAAAGTAGGGAGTGCATGCAAGTGTCAACTGTGGAACAAGACCTAGAAATCAGCACACCAAAAAAAAAAAAAAACTTTTAATTATTCTTCCTATAACTAAAAACATTAAGTATGATCTAATTTACTCATATGACTCCCTTTATGTAATCATGGAAGATGAAACTAAAACAGAGAAAGGATATATAAGATATTTGCAAGTTGTGCTAGATTTACTTACCACTACGTAGCAGCGATGTGAAGCCCTTCCAGGTGAATGCAGAGCGTATCACTGCTGGCCAAAATGGGGCAACATGCTGAGACCAATCGGCAGCCTTTATATCCTGCAATGCAGGTCGTGAATCGATTATTACAAGTGAAAAAATCAACTTGTTAAAGACATTGCATCTGCTCAGAGTTTTAGTAAGTCAGTCAGTCGGCAAGATTAACTAGTTTATCTTCATGATAATTAAGTCAACTATATATTATATCTCATCAGAAATTTATACAAGCTGTGAATTATATGAAATATCGAATTTGATAGCGACTTTTAGCCTATTCAAGGGAATAATATAAACTACCTGGAGAGATAGGGATTGTAGTAATTTCACATAATCAGAAGTAGAACACCACTCCGGTAAATAGTAAGCATTGCATATCCTGCTTAGGAGCTTTTTCTCCCATGGCTGCAAAGACTCTTCAGAGGGACCAAGATCCCTATGGCACCATGTCACTATTATTATTGTGCCTCCTGGAGCCGCTACTCGCACCAACTCATTAACAAACTGCCAGTTTTGGAGGCAACAAAATGACTTAATTAACATATGGTGCCACAATACCAAAATATGCACTGAGCAAATTATAGCATGGATGTCATAGTTCCATTAAGCTCAACAAGTCAAACCCGAAGTTAACAACAAAATGTAACATATTAATCTGGGATTAAATCAAACCTTAGCTTTTTCAGGCATGTGTTCTCCGCTTTCCATAGACCAAACTAGATCAAATTGACCATCAGGGAATGGTTGCTTCAAAGCATCTGCAACTTGAAAAGAAACCTGCTAATATGGCATAGTGTTATATATAAAGCAATTAGTAATATTAGACCCATCTTTCCGTCAAAAAACTAAATATTTGCAAATATCGAATAAGCAAATTATTTTGAGGTGATATTAATGTCGTCAACATAAACAATTTTCCTTGTATGTGGACAGGGTAAAGGCTTGAAATGTAGAAATTACTGATGAGAGTTTTTGACATATACTTTGTCTGCTAGTCCTTCATCTTTAGCAAGATCATTGGCCCTCCCAGCTTGAACAGGGCTCAAAGTAATGCCTTGGCATTTTGCTCCAAATTTCCTTGCTAGGTATCTGGAGCTGCCTCCTATCCCGCACCCAACATCAACTATTGTCTTGGGCCGCCTTGCTGGATCCTCTGAGAAAGGTAAAAAAAAGCAATTGTTAGAAGTTCATCCTCATTCATGGCACCAGCCAAACAAGGACCTTGGAGCATCTATAGATCAATAAGTTTTCATTTTTACAGTCATTGCATGCTTTCGTTTGAACCACCTTATTCTTTATTTCAACAAACACCATATAATAATAATAATAATAATAATTCAAGAACATGTGTGAATATTTGGTTTGGTTCTTGTCAATATTGAAGGTATACTGGACCTATGGACTGTTGAACTCACGCTACTGTTAAGCCCGAGTCTAAACAAGTTATCATTTAAACAAAATTCATGAAGGAGAAAGAGTTAACAGAATTAACTACTCATACATGCTATTGTTGTTATAATCTAATTTTTCGTGAAGCAATCATGCCAAGGAAAAGAAACATAGCTATAAAACTAATGAAATTATAAATTTGAAACTTAGCTCATTTGATTTACGAAGTATTGCCCTTTCTTTATCCCAGATTGAAACTTTTTTTTGTTTAGAAAAATAATGAAATGATGTCAATTTCAGCCATCAATTTAAGTCTCGTTTGGATGTCACTTTATAGCTTTTTTTTTTTTCTTATTTTTGGCTTCCCAAAAGGTAACTAAAAAATAATTTTTGATTAAAAAACAAATGAATGAAATACAATAAACAAAATAATTCTGTTCAAAAATATTAATTTTCATTTTGTTGTCATTTTTTTATTTACCATTTAAAGAACAGAAAAAAAAAAAGAAAAAAAAAACCAAACAAATGCCTAAGTTAGGTATATGTTAGATGCTTCTTTAGAAAAAATAAATAAATTCAAATAAAACTAACTAGAATTTGGTATTCTCTCTACGTGGGTAGTGTCTCTCCATAGTGTAAGACATATATGTATAGTATTTGAAGTAGAGTGAGTAATTTTTCTGGAAAAAAAAATGTGAAATACAAAAGTACTTGTGATTTCATATTTATTATTACTTTTGTACTTAATTTTTTGAATTGATATCTACTTCATAATAATAAACTTAATCAACAGCATTTACCTATACTATTATAAACAAAATAATTGAGTTTAATATTACGAGTTAAATGATATTAATTTAATTATTAAATTTATATAAAAGATTAATTAATTTTATAATACTAAATAATAAAATAAGGTACAAATATCTTTCAAACTTTTTTTACGAAATTAATAACCTCTTAAAAAAACTACCTACCACGTCTAAAAGCTACACATTTAATATTAAAAATTAAAACTACCCATTTATTCAAAAAAAAGAACTCATTATTTACTAAAAAAACTACCCTTGTTCTTTATGAAAAAAAATTCAATTTCTTTTTTTTTTTGGAAAAAAAAACTAATAATATTTTTTAATTTATTATTTATTTAAAAACAAATTTAAAAAATTCATATTAATAATAGTGATAGTAATTAGGGATAGACACTGATGTGTTTGGTTTGAAATTTCTATAAAAATAGAGTGAAGTTGAACCGGTAAACTCTCCAATTAAACAGTTTTATACAATTAGAATTAGTTAAATGTTTTTTTATTATTATTTATTTAAAATATATGTTGTTTACATTGCTAGAGATGAGTCTTGAACTCAAAAGCTCCTTCACCAACTAGTCTTAATTTTAACCACAAAATTAGCTATTTGATTAGTTAAATAATATCATCATATTTAATACTATTCGGTAATAGAAGATATAATCAACTACCATAAATGTTTCAATTGAACTGAAGAACTAAAATTAAGACTCACCGAATCAACGAATGAATCGATTATTAAAACATTGCATAAAACCCACGTAAAACAACATATTCGAAATAGAGACAATCAGACAATAAAAAAATTAGGTTTTTTTTCTTTGGTAAAAAGGAGACAACCAATTTGAGCCACAAACATAAATTAAAAGGAGACGACAATCAATTAAATTTACATAACAAAATATGTTAAAAAAATTATTTAGAAAAATAATTTCAAAATATAGTTAATTAAGAAATTAAAAAAATCCGAATGCTGGTAGTGGTGGCCATCGGACCACAGAGTTAAAAGACGCTTAGAACTGCCAAAAGAAATAAAATAAATAAAAAGCTTAGAAGTTCCAAGGGTCTGGCTAACTCTTAGGTCTGAGACGTCAAATCAATCCTTCCTCCGTAGCAATTTATAGAAATGTCAGGTCCATGTGCAAGTTACGTGTTGAGAAACAAATGATAACAATTTCTGGGTCACTATTAAAGTGACGGTGAAACATGTAAATTAACATTTTTGAGTGTTCGACTGATTTTTTATAAAATATTAATTTTTAAAAAATTAATTTAAAATAAAACAACGGCTGGATTCCTACTCTAAAAGCATAGATATTTTTTAAGTTACTTTCACTTTTTCCTTTTCTTGGGTAGGGAACTAAATTTAAGTGGCGGTCTTTTTTCCTTTATAAAAAATATTTTACTAAGATATTAAAAAAAATTATTTTAATTTTATTTAATTGATTTGAAATTTATTTTTTTATTTGCACATTTCATTTCCATAAAAAACATTGAAAATATTTTTATAATTTTTAAAATTATTTTTTAGCAAAATGTAAATTAGAGATGAAATATGTAGATCTTCATGAAATTCCAAATTTGACCAAGAAAATGTCTTTATTTTTAAAAAATATTTTATTTTCTATATACATAAAAAATGATTTTATTATCTTTTTACATATATATATATATATCAGATAATCTACAAATCCTAACTCTCCAATTAAAATCTATTTTCTCTATTATCATCAAAATAAAGAAGACAAACTAATAACACCAATATTAAACTATCAATCGCAAATCAAAGTAATTTATCAAATATTAAAATTTAAACTTAATTTACTTCTTTTGGAGCTTTAAAAAAAAAAAAAAAACTGCAAGAAATGATACCCGCTAAGTGACCCGTTGATCTCAAAAAGTAAATACCCGAATAAAACGCAACGAAACCTCACCACATAGACATAGTTTTAGAAACATAAACAAAAACGGTGAGACTTAAAGATTAAACGTCAAAAAAGTCTGATATAAGTTTAATAAGGATAAAAATAATTTCATAAATACAATCTAATATATTTACACACAATTAATTCGATGTTTAATATACATAACATTATTATATATGTTTATAATTATTTAGTCATCACTGCCATGTTAAACATGTGTTTTCTTTAGAAAGCCGAAAGTAAAATTTGCATCAATAAAGTTTAGCTAATTAAAGTATTAAACCACAAAAAAATTCAAGAATTAAAAAATTAATAAATTTGTTCATTTGATGGAATTTAATATAATTCTTCATCATTAGTAAGTTACTATTGGCCAAAAAAAGTTTACATTAAGACATCAAACCTTATTTAATCATTTTAAACCTTTTCATTTTTCGTATTAAAATATTTTAGCTTAATTTTTACTATTTTTATTTTTCATAAAAACTTAAAATGATATTCGAAAAATAAATAAATGTAATTAATAAATCATTTTTTAATTTCAGTAAAATTAATATATTAAATATAAAAAAATTTAAAATAATAATTAAATAAATTTTAATTAATATTTACAAGTATTGATTAATCCAGCCAATTAAAATATTTTAAAAACGAAAAAAAAGGGTTACTATTAGAAAAAGAAAACGACTAACCTTTTTCCTTTGCTTTGCTTGTTTTTTGTTTTAATTATTCATAAGTATTTCAGGAGAATATTTCCCGAAGCCATTGAAGTTTAACCAATTACAGTTTAATTAAAATTGAGCATGAAATAAAATATTCTATTTACAAATTAATTATTCTTTTCCCCTTAACTAATTTAATCATATGTAGCCGTCTTTCAGTCAAAACAGTTGCAGGATTATATTAATAGCTCCTTTCTTTAAGTCCTGAGTTTGACGCTCTGCAACTGACCTTAAAATCCCAACGATAAACAACTGTCTCATAGAAATCCGACAGGTAGATAGAAAATATATCTATGTATATAAATAGAAAAACGAACCGGTTATGCCAGCGAAACGGAGAGATTCTTCGATCATTCGGATCTGGGCGGCTCGATGATCCGAACCCGAAACATTGGCATCCGGGTCGTAAAAGCCGTGGTGCATATGGTCACCCCAAATGTCTTCCCAAAGCCCAGACGACTCGTCGTAAAACTCCGCTATCCCATCCTGCAACGCACGTGCGTCGGGAGCAGTCGAGGCAGCCGCGTCGGCACGCGTCGACATAAAGCGTGCCGGGGATCGACACTTGCGAGAGAAAGAGGAGGATGAAGAATAAAAGGAAACGGAAAGACGTGGAGGAGGAGAAGAGAGGTTGCACGTAGGAGGGAAGCAGAGGAGTGGGAAGTGGGATGTTTGGAACGCGGAAGTCATTTATTTATATTTATCTTTATATTTACTCTTTCAGTCCCCGTTTGTTCACCTACGGTGGTACTGGCAACAGTTCTGTGATTGACAGAGTGTTTCAAGGGGAAAAAGAGAAGAGAGTGCTTTTCTTTTTTTTTTTGGGTCCATTAGAGAGCAATATTTATACATAATTTTTTTAGCGATAATTAAAAAATTAATTTTTTTTTAAGATAAGAAATTATTTGAATAATAATGATAAAAGAAAAAAATAATAAATAATAAAATAATAAATAAAAATTTTATGATTTTTAAATAAAAATAGGTAAATTAACCCTTTTAATATACTAAGTTTATTTATTATTTTAGATTTTTTTTAATTTTCTATTAAATAATAAATTCAGTCAAGAGCTTTATTATAATACTAAAATTTGTCTCACCTATATTTTTTCAGTTTAAAGATAATTCGATGATTTAAGTTACTAAGATAGTTTATTTTTGATATAGTGTAAGTTTTTTTTTTTAAGTTTTAAATTATAAATAATATGAATATAAATATAAATATAAATATAAATAGACATATATTAAATAAATTCAAAAGAAAATTCAATTGAAATATTGCGAAGAGAAAATATATATTAAATTTCCATCCAATCAATTTTGTACAATGGACAGACAAAAATAACCGCTTTCCTTCCTTTCATTTAACGCGCTTTTAACTTCTATAATTGTTTTGAGCAAACGTCTGATAATATGTCATTGTCAATGTTCCTAATTTTGTTTGGAATTGCAAGGATTCAAAAAAGTTAATATAATGTTCTATAAAATAGTGTGGTTGAAATGTTAAAAGTAATGATTTCGTATTTGATTTTAATACGACTAGATTTAATGCATCCACAGTGTGTGTGTGAACAAAAATAATTAAAAATATTACAAAAAAAGCTGTATATTGATGATGGGTAGTTAATTTTTTAAATTGAATGAGTGTAAATTTTTAAAAATAAAATTATTTAAATCATCATATTAAATAATATTTATACACTTTAATTTATATTTTTTAAATTTAATTAGGATTATTTTATCAATTCTTCTACTAAGTCGATTTTACTTTATTTAAAACACTAAAATCAATAAAAAAAATTTTCAATTCATATGGAAACTACAAGTTAGGGAAAGTTTTAGACTTCATGAATTTTTATATTAAAAGTTTAAAACTTGTTTACTGTCAATGCTTTTTGGTACTTAACGCAAAATAATAGTTTTTTTGAAGATAAAATTTTGATATGAAATTGCCAAAAAAAGAAAAACAGCGTTTTAAATGTTTATGAAACAAATAAATTTACATCTATAACAAAGGCCTAGTAATAATATTAATAAAAAAACAATACTATCAAATATATAATTAATCGTAAAGTTTATTTTCTTTAATAATCATGATTTAATCCCAAACAATCTCGATCATAAAAAAAAATAAATTGAAATACCTAAAAGTAGTAATATATACAGAATGTTCATTTTCGAGTATGAATTAAACAATTATTAAATAGTACCACGTGTTGGGATCTCATCTATTATTTTTTTCATTTCTTTGTAATACATTTATGAACACTATTAACATTTATAAGATTGATGAATTATCGAAGTCACAATAATATTCAATGAGGAAATTGTTTGAAAATTTTATCAAAATCATATTATTGAGATATTAATTACAAATTAGAGCTAAATAAATGATTTTTTTTTTGAGAGGACTAAATTGTATCAAGTTTTGATTAAGTTTAATTTCCTCTTCAAATGATTTTAAGGCACATTTCTTAAACTAATTTAGTATATTTAGAGTTTTATTTTTGAAATACTTTCTACAAAAATCAAATCTTAATTGAAAATGAAGGAGAACTTATATTCTTGTCAACTAAATTAATCCTAGAGGATTAATATTTTCATAAGATTACTACTTACAAGAATGTCTTTTGTAGAAAAATAAAATAAAATTTAAGCTAAAAGATTTTCATATCAATTTTCACCTATTAAGTATTAATTAAGGTTTCCTTTTAATTCTATAATTTTGAACTTCATGCTACAAGTTCCTAATCCAAAAATCTTTTCTTCATTCTTCATTTGTTAAGGTTTATATTTGGTTTATGAAAATTTTAAGCGAAATAAAGATATCAAGAAAAAAAATTTTAAATGAAAAATGAAAGCATGTTGGTTAAGGTAAATTGAAAATAAAATAAAATATAATTTATAATTATCATAATTGGTTAACATTTCATCCCCCCAAAAAAAATAATTACACACATTTAAACAAGTTTTTGGTATAAAATTTAATATTATATATTAATCTAAAATTAATTTATCCCTCAAGAAATTAAAGCAATGAAGCAAAAATTGAATCCGAGATTAATTTAAATTGCTCAATTAAATAAAATTTAAATATTAAATATATAATTTTTATATTAAATAAATATTAAATATAATAAACAATTAAAGATGTACTTAGTTTAATAATATAACTTTTAGTATATGAATGAGAGATTAAAACTTTAAATTTCATCCTTATAAAAATAATAATAAAATTAATAGAAATCGTATTTCTACCGATTCACTAGATTTTCACAGTTATATCATGTGATGTAATGAAAGGGCCAACGCTTTCCTATTGAAATAATCCAATCGATATGCGATCCGATTTTTGTCAAAATTGCTTCACCGGTAGGTGGCCAGGTCCCAGCAGCCATGACAACCTCCACAAACCCTTGTACTTCCCCTTCCTTCTTCGTTAACTCCTTTTTCAAAACTACACCAAACCAAGGACATATTATAAATATGAATTAAAATTTTCATAAATGAGCTTATAAATGCACACATTAAAGACATCGTTTTACAAAAAGGGTAACTGATAAGAAAAAAAGACTAAATTATTTCAATCATTGGTAAAAGGTAGCATGACCGTAATATTGATAGCAACCATGTGAGAGTTTTACCCATTTTTTTTTTAAAAAAAGCATATCTATATTTATAAATATAAAAATATACCCTTTATAAATATTAAAATAATTTTTTTAGAATATTTGTATAAAATTGATAAGAAATTGAAAATAAACTTACTTTAACCATTTCGTTTTTATTGCTTGTAAACTTAATTCAATCTTGCTGGTCTTGGCACCCTTTCACTCTTCCTTTCTATATGTATTTGACTTTTATTCTTAAGATTAAACTAAACCAAAGCCAAGGAGTAACTAGAATTTTATAACTACATTAAATTATAATTTAAACTAATTATTTTCTTGAAAAGAAATTTTTTAAATTCGTTTTATGACGGAAAAAATAAAATCAATCGATGTTAAGAATCAAACTTTAATGTTATAAGAAATTAAATGAATTATTCGCACTAAGTCAAATTCTTCCAACATTATTTTTTTTTTTTTGAAGATTTTTTAGATTTAAAGGATAAAAGCAAGACTTTAAAAATCAAAATGAAGTTAGAAAAGACGTTCAAAATGTTGACAATACATTTAGAAGTTACGTATGGAAGTTGAATGCTAATTGGTGTTGACTGTTAAGGAGTATATATATACACATATAGGGAAGGAAAAGATGAGATAAAATTGTGGTGACTACTTCAACTTCAATCAAAATATCCCCTACAGCACTCACAAATAAATCTCCAAATCAATATTTCACTAAAAATAAAAGGGAAAAGGATATTTTGAGCTATAAAAAGGATCTCCTGATATTATTTATGTATATGAAGAGTGGGTTCAAACTAGAAAATTAAAAATGTATATTTTTAAAAAAAAAATTTAAATTTTAACTCAATTGATTTATGCATAAAATTTTATTATTTATAATTTTTTTATTTAACATGCGACTCTTTTTATTATTATAATACATATATAGAGGGCGAAAGAATGCTATTCTTTTACAATTTTCACATGTTTGAGACCCCTTTTGATACTTTACATATCGGTTTTTAGACTTTTAAGCGCAAAAAATAAGAGAGCAAATAGTTTAATCATGTGAAATTTACCTAATAAAGAGGAAAGGTCAGAGGTTTTTTCCTTTTTCTTTTCTTCTTTTGTTCGAGCAATTTTGAAGACAGCGAACTAAAATAAAAAATCTTATATGCAATGGTGATTGTGGGAACTAAAGCAGAAATGGAGAATGACTACGTTTAATAAGAAGTTTTATAACTCTTTTAACCAGAAACAAAATACTTGATTTTCTTTCCTGTACTGTTAATTTAATCATGAATATATATATATATATATATATATATATATTTCTTTGTTCAAATACATGGATAATTGTACATTAACAAACGAATTATGTTGAAGCTAGAAATATAAAATGTAAGACGATAAATTCCAAAAAAAAAAAAGAAAAAAAAATTGACCATACATACAAAAGAAATAAAGTTATGCATGCACTAATATTTATGTAACCATAAGTTTTTATTTTTTTAGTAATTAGGAAAAATAAAAAGAATATACAAAACCTCGAGATTATGTGGCCGACTCTCTTTCATTGCTTTTCTATTATTTATTATCGAATACATCTTTAATAATCTTCCATAAATATATCTTTCTCATTCCATGAATGAGCCTTACGTATTATTAAAGGAAAATTACTTGTAAATTTAAAACCTAAAAGATAAAAAAATCTCATCAAAATCTTATCTATAGGTTGTACTCAAATTATTGTAAATATCTTATTATATCTCATCCCAATTTTTATCTCTAATTGTATTCAAATTATTGTAGATATTTTATCATTTAAAGTTGTAATTATCTCACCTGTAACTCTGTAAAAATTACCAGTTACATGCAATCATGCCTTACATCTCAAAATTTCTTTTCTGTTCTATAATATTTCACATATATAAACAATGTTGATAAATATATTGAAAAATGATGAAGAGAATTTTACCTCGACGATGGCTACAAACAGTAGCTGAAAAACAACCATCTATGAACAAAACAAAATCTAAAATATCTAAGAGCCAGAATGTTCTTTAATTATATTATAGAGTAATGGATAATGTTTTAAAACATAGAAAATAAATATATATGCATACCCATTTTGTCGGGATCAATCATTTTCTTCTTGTTATCACATTTTTCTAATTGTGATATCCCCATTTTTATAACTAATTATGGGATGCAACCATCTCTGCATAATACATGTACAAAATATATAACAAGTTGGAATTAAATAAAGTTTATGATTTTTCTATATTATATAATTATTTTTTTATAAATAGTTTATGCCCTATAATCATAGAAACCAATTAAATCGATGAAACTGATTAACTTAAGTTTGGTTCAATTACTTCGATTTTAAAATTTTTTTTAGTTGATTCAATTAATTTTAAAAATTTTGAAACCAAACCGATCAAATACTCACTTTTATAAACTAGTTCTTTCGTTAAACTTGATATAAGAATCAAAGATGTAATGAAACAGTACATTTGTAGCGGATTTTTGCTTCTTGGTAATTGAAAACAAATGTAACTCAAACTTAATCAATAAGTAAACGGATTAACAAAATAAATCAATATAAAATTAAATTAAAACCCACATAAAATGAGACTCGAACTTGAGACCTAAAAGATTTAGATCTTTCCTTTACCCTTAGACGAGGTTTGTTTGATTGAGTAATCTTGTTTGAGTTTTTTTTTCCTGCTAATTTTACATGCTTTTAACCTACTTATATATAATTTAATGCCTGAATAAAGTTATTACCAAATCAAATATCAGATTTTATGCAAAAATAACATTAGGTGCAAAGATTCTATAAAATTTTATTTGTTTTGTAAATTATCTTATCTATGAAGGCATAACAGCATTGGTGTCAACCGAATTAAAATTTTTTATAACAAGCTATTCAGTCTGCCTAGTTTCTGTTACTCATTTTTTTTTAATGTTAAATAGTTGGGAAAAGTATAATTACCCTTTAAGGTTGGTATAAAATATGTTTATTCCTAAGGTTTGAAAAATATTTACTTATCTTTTAAGGTTTCACACAAAGTACACTTATCCCTAAAGTATTATTTTTAGATTATTTTTAAATTAAAAGATAAGTATAACTTTTGTTAATTATTAATTATTTATTTTTATTTATTTTTTATTTTTTTTACTCAAAACATATTTTAACTACCGGTAAAAGGTGAGATGGGATAGCAAGGATCCCTTCTCCCTTAACCTATGTCTCAAGTTCAAGCCTTGGGTATGAAGCACCTTTAAAAACTCGAGAGGGAGTGCGCACCCGATTAAGTGGGCCTACCCGGAGAACCTAGATTAGTTCATGGTCCAATAGGCTATAGGATAGTAGATGGTTTAGAGCCAAAAAACATATATTTAATTAGTGTTAAATTAAATTATAATTAATTATATTTTCATTCAAATATACATGTTAAATATTTTAAACTTATGTTATTGTGGATTAATTCAATTAATGAGTACTCATCAGTGCTTTAGCAAACTACAGGGTTTGAGTCCAACAAGCAATCTCACTTGATAAGTGATATGTAAGTATCATTTGCATTTCGTGACCCTAGATTTGAATAGCCTCCTCTCACTTTTTTTTTTTTTTTACCAAAAACTATTTTAAACTTATCTTTAATTCAATTATATATATTACCTTTGATATTGATATATTATGTTATTTTTATTTAAAAATAAATTGATTGTAATTATTTTAAAAAATTTAATGATGAAGAAATTGATTAAAACAAAAAAATAAAAATCATTGTATTTTTAATATTTAAAGTAAAATTTAAATAAATATTAGTTTGATTAATAGAATGTTACATAGCTACTTTTTCAGAAGATAAAATGTGCTTTTCAAAGTAGTAGGGATAAGTTTATTTTCAATATTCTGTATTCTTCTTTTTTTTTTTCCTTTTTTCATTTTTTTCTTTACAAATTTTATTATCATTAAAATTTTTAAATAATAGTAATTAATTAATTTAAATAAAAATATTTTAATAAATTCATTCCAAAGTTAATATCTAATTTAATTAAAGAAAATTTTAATATATTTAATATGCATTTGAATTAGAATATAATTTAATTTAATAGTAATTAAATAAATTTTTAGATTGATTAAATCCTCATTATTTTGTAATTAAAAGAAGTTTTAAATAAAAAATAATAAAAATTAATTATTAATGATTATCAAAGGGTATATTTGTTTTCTTCATTTAAAATGAACTTAGAAATAATACTTTAGGGGTAGTATCCTTTAAGCCAAAACTTAAAGAGGTAATTGGATGTTTTTAAGGGCTAAGTTTACTTTCTATGATAAGTGTCTTTTATCCTCTCCTATTTGCTTCTCCTCTTGTGTGGCAAGTCAATTTAATTACTATATACATATATATATATATATATACATATATATATATATACACACACACACACACATATATATATATATGTCTTTAATAATATCATATCGAAATAATGAAGCATTTTTTTTTAGGTTTGCACAAAGCATCACTGCTTGAGCCCTTAGGCCAGGCCCATGCTCTGGATTCCTCTGTTGCCGTAACATCTGTCTGGGTTCACCTATCCTCATTACTACGTTGTGGCTTTGATTTTTTTTTCTTTAGTTATATATTTATGATTTTGGATTATACAATAAAAATTAATAATCTCTCATAGAAGATTAAAACCCCATCGTCGACGTAAGAATTGAAGAAAATGGATTACCTAAACCTGTGGTGGTATGTAAGTTGTTGGTTTTATAGCCAAATTTATAAAACCCGAAATTGTATGCATTTATTTCTCTTCTATGTTCTATGGATATGATCATTGGTAGCTTTGGAATTGGGATCACACAAATGAATGTCCTTCTAGTGGGGACCTTCCAAATTACGGGAAGGTCCTGCCAAATATAAAAGCCAAAATTTATGTGGGAACGTCCTTTTGCCTTTATATTAAAGGCCAAAATATATGTGGATTTTAAAGGCTGTAGCCCTGGCAGTAGGAAAACACCAACAGACTGAACTCCCCAGGTCCCCAGGAAAGGCACAACAAAGGCCTCCCTTCGGCCCTCAGACAAAGCAACTTTAATGAAAATTGTATTTTTCTCACTACAAGCTAAACTGCTACCCTCTACCGATATGACATAAACTTTGGCCCTTGTCGAAAAACAATTACCTAGCCAACTGTATACCATTTTTTTTTTCTTCCATAATTTTTATATTAAACCAAAGCATCTAAGTAGAATAATAACGATATCAATTACACTGTATGTACTATCAAACACAATCATGTTAGAGTGAAGATTGAATCTTCAGTTCGAAAAACTGGCTATTAAGCTGAAAAAGCTCAAATTCATATAAATATTAATTTCACGTATCGAAATCTTAATCCCTTTGACGTGGAATTCAAATATCATGTCTTGCAATTCAAAACAAAACCTTCGATTCTTGATTTTTTAGTCTTACAAACATTGAATCTTAGGGAAATACTTCTGTGACAAGATAACAACTCGGGAAAATACTTGTACTTGCACATGGAGGGTGACCTAAAGAAAATGAACCATGATGTAACTAAGTACACCACTCCTTTTTCTAAGAAAAATGAGAAGTTATCAAATAAATACAATTTGGCAAATGCAAATTCTTTTGTCACTTTTTCCCAATTACCATATGAAGATTCAAACCAAAAGAAGAAATGATAAAAAACAAAGTTTATTTCCCTTGTTGATCACATTCACTGATGGATCTGAGTTATAATTTAAAGCAAGAGAGATCGAAATGTTTTGCAATCAACAAGCATGATTCACTCACCATCCAAAATTGTAAAGAAGTATCAAACTCAACCACAACAAATTTCATCCATCAATTTGGCAATTGGCATCACGTTATTAGGAAATAAAAATGTCTGTTTCCTCATTTGAGATGGAAATATCAATACCAACAACTAAATAAAACCCCTGATTAAACCTATTTTACCCGGATTAAGAGGTGCACCTATATTAGTTAAATGCAGAGGTGAGTCTCATACAGTATGCATCCAACACAAGTATACTCAAATTTTTTAAGTGTTCTAATACACACACACACACACACACACGCATAAGTGACGTCAGACATGGATAATGTAAGAAAGATGAATGATTTGGGACCTTCGGGTAACATATCGTTAAACAATTAGTGATAATGCAGAACATACCATGGATCATATCCCAAATGTAATCAGTTGAACAAATAAAAAATTGAAAAATTACATATTCGAGCATTAGCATAAAGCCTGAAATACCTCATGGATATACTACCACAGAGAAGATGTATCTTCTCTAAAGCATACTTAGATCTAGAAGACAGATTCAATATCTATAAATAATAAATAAGAACAATGAAGCAAGGTTAAATTGGCAAACTAGTCAATAGATACTAGAAAATACTAGTGCACCGTGCGGATTTGAATTAAATTGCATTTGACTTCTTTTCTTGCATGTACTCTTGCATCTCATTCAGCCAAAGATCAGCAAACTCACAATTCTTCCATGCCTCAAACCATGGTCCTCCACGAGTATAATGTATGGCTTTCGGAAAGGTCGTGGGGTCATTCTCGACAACCTTGTTATGCCCCTCGAGGAAATTCCAAACAAACGGGACTGATCCAATGTCATCATCTTCAAGCCACTGGAACCTGTGAAGAAAAGCACCAGTTTGCTTGTTCACAACCTCTGGTGTCAACCCCTTGTTCTTTGGATGACCACAATTATACAACACCATGGAAGACCAATTCTTCCTGGGATAAACAGTCTGCACAGCACCATCCATTTTCGTGGTCTCTTTCGGGGCATAATCATGATGAACACACATGATCGCATATTTGTCATCAATCAACTCCGTTAACTCCTTGATATCAGCTAAGTAAAGGAAATCACAGTCAACAAACATTGCCCAGCCATCATAATTTGCCAAGTAGGGTGTTAGGAACCGCGAGAAAGAGAACTCAGTGCTCTCCAACTGACCCCTTTCACGCCAATAAAGGCCTTTTTCCCTAAGATCTGATTGAACAATGGGTATAATCTCGACAGGAATCGAGGAATGCTTCAAGATAGAATGGCGGCAGACCTCATAGGCCAGATCTTCACGTGGATCATAACCAACGAAGATTTTAAAGGATTTGCTTAGATCGCCATTGTCAGTCACTTGGTGAGCATTGCCATTAGCCAACGTCATTGTTAGCAGCAGTTTTCTTCCACAACAATGATCTGCACTTTTTTTTAAAATTTATTTCATTTCAGTTAATACAGTAATTTCCACAAAGTCAAATACTCAGCAATTTGAAGGAAAGGGACGAATACGGATAGTTTTTTCAGGGACAATTAGTAAAAGAATAGGACACTGAAATTTCTAGTTTTTATTTTTTATTTTACTCGTTTTCTCTTTCGGATTCTTGGAAAACAAACAAAACCAAGGGAATTTTTAAGATTTGCTCATTCATTTCATCTTCCTGGCTAAAAATTAATCATGAAATAAGTATAAATAATAAATCTGGGAATTAATCATCAATGAGAGGGGAAAAAAGGGAAATTTAAAAAATGTTACGGTGGGATTAATAATAAATCTAGGAATTAAAGAGCGAAAAAAAGCATCAAAAGCGTAAATCTAAGTATAAACTATTAAATATTCACAATTCGAAAGAAAAATAAGATTCAAATTCAATCAATCCATTGCTTCCCATCAATAAAACAAAAAATAAAGAAATAAATACATTAAAAAAACAAATGAAAAATAAGCAGAACTGTCCATAAAATCAAAGAAAATGCGATACCATTAACAAGAAAACCATCAGATCAGTAACATTATCCGCACAAAAGTAAAAACCCAGAAAAAAAAAAACCGAAAAAAATTTAAAAAAAATATAACAAGAAGCAAATGTAAAAGGAGGAGATACATTACCTGGCAATAAAAAAAAAAAAAGAAAACGTGGATCTTGAAAGTTCTTGATAATGAAGAAAGAATGAAGGAATGTAAAGTTTCTAAAGAATAAACGGGAGGGATCGCATTTTACTTGGTGCTTGACTCTTGGAAGACAATTTATAGAAATGGGATTTCAAAGAGAAAAAAAAAATTAGAAAATTATAAAATTCGAAATTCTCCAAAATTTTGATACGATTCAATGGAGATTTTTGTGTTATGAGTGTCGGAGCGAGGATTTAGCGATGAAAATGTGTGGCATTTATACAGAGATAGAGGCAAACCATTTATTTTTTATTATTATTATTATTTTCCCCATTTCGACGGGAGGAGACATGGTTTCGGTATACAACCATGGGTATTTTCTGTACACGGATTTTAGTCGGTTATTTATTTATTCATTTATTAGCATGTGACTCGCTTTATCCATGAGTTTTAACTTTATTTTGGTAAAACTTCTTATTAAGTTGACGTCATTAATTAAATAATATCAATTTAATTAATAATAACTAATATATATATATAATCAAGAAAATATGATAATAGAATTATAATAAAAATGTATACAAAATTATTCTTTTTACTTTTTCTTCATTTTGTAAAGCATTATCTGCAACCTTTTTTTTTCACATATAATTTTATATTTTTTTAATTTTTTTATTTCATCCATTTTTATAGATGTGCTATAATTAATTTATATAATTTTATTTAATTATTTATTAAAGATATATGTACAATACGTATAATATAACAAAATATTAAATTATAATAAGTTTTTTTAAAATAAATTTGACAAAAATTCAAAATATAATATAAGATTTTCAAAACCTTGCTATATATATATATATAATCTTTTATTTATTACAGATATTATAAAGTAATATTTATACGATCATGATGATTTTAAATCTTTTGTTAGTGTAAAGCTTTAAAAATTTAAAAATATTTATGTTTCCTTTCAATTTTTAAATTTGTGTATTTACGGATAAACTTTTGTTAGTTTAAAATATTTATTTTCGATGCACACTTATTGTAAATATTTTTTTATACGTAAAATAATAATTATATTAAATGTCAAATTCCATTTTGTAAAAACGAATAAAATTAAAATAAAAAATTACATATTAAATAAAATTTGCATCCATATAAAATGATCTTCTAAGCAAATTTATCCTATTAATATAAAGTTTATCACTTTTAGCAAAATTTTGAAGATAAAGTAATTTAATATAGAATTTAACTCTTTCTTATTTATCAAATAAATATTTTTAATAAAATACTTTCAACGAAATTAATTTTTTGTTTATAAATAATAATCAAATATATATTTTCAATTAAAATTTTTATAAATATTCATACATCTATACTGTGGTAATATTTTTTGTCATGTATGTCATACGTGAATACTCGTTAATTTTTTTTATTTTAAAAATAGGCTGTTGTATATTTTACAAATAACTAAAATTAATAATTGCATTATCATATAAAATTTATTTATTGTTCAAATTTATAATTTTATTATTTTTAATTTTAATATAAAAAAAAATTTATGGAAATAAAAAAAGTCAACATGAATTTTAATTTTTTATTTTTTACCAAATAAACTTACATACATTTTAAGGTTAATAAAATTTTTAAATATAAAAAAGTAATTTAATGCAGATTTTAACTTTTCGTAAAAATGTATATTTAATGAAAGACCTTTAAAAAAATTAAAATTCTTATTTATAAATTGAATAAACTTTATTAATAATAAAAAAATATTTACAATAATAATTTAAAAATATAGTAAATACCTATATTTGCCTCTTCAAATTTTTCACTGATTTTATGAAAAATATATTTCCTTCAAAAAAATATCGTTTAAAAGAAAAATAAGTTCAAATTAAAAAATACGAAACTATATTTTTAGTGAGTAGGTTTTTTATTTGAAGTTAGTTATTTATTAAAATTAAAAGATTTAAATACCCCTAATTTAATTTCTTATTATAATTTGAACTTAGTTTTATGTATTTTCTTAATTGAGCTCGTTTTATTATTTATAATATATATATATATATATACATTATATATTTATAGGTTTAGACTAAAAATTAAATAATGATTCATTTTTCATAATCAAATCCTGTAACTGATTTCTATCTCTTCCCCTATCCATTTACGAGTTCATATATATATATATATATATATATATATATATATATATTACTTTTAGATTTTATTTGATAATGAAAGTTTTATATTTCACATGAAGATTTATATAAGTGACATTAATATGTATACTAATAATAAAGTTTCAAGTTGAGTTTGTGATAGAGTAATAACATCGATTTAATTAAAAAGATTATCAAAAAAATTAAAAAACGTATTATAATAAATATAAAATAACGGTTTTTATTATCTTTTTAAATATTTAAAAAAATATTTTTTATTTACAAAATACGCAAAAATTATCTACGTTTACACTTGAAAAACTACTTATATAACTGAACGTTTCTATGCCAAAAAAAAAAAAATTATTTACTTAGAAAAAATTGTTTGAAATTATTTTTAAGAAAGCACTCATCACATTGTGGGATGTATGAAGTTTTAGTTTAAGTTATTTTGATGATTTATTTACGTTTATATTTAAAATTCAAGATTTCTTCATGTTTTCATATCAATAGAAATAGCGTTTATACTTCTAGCATTTACCAAAAAAACAGAACTATTGTTTCATTACTTTCCTCAATTTGTTATTTGTACTCCCCAAAAAAATAAAAATAAAAACAGCGAAATTACTAGGAAAGAGCACAAAGAGTACTAAAAGACCGCTATATGACTATATTCCCTGTGCTGGCGTGCCCCACTCTGTCTCTAGATTGAGTATTTTTTTTTTTTTGGTTATAATTTGAATATAATATAAAAAATAATTAAAATGTATTATAAAATAAAATAATAAAATTATATAATAACAAATATATTAATATATTAATATTTATGTAATATATATCATTAATATCTTAAATTTTATATAAACATATAATATTTTTAAAATTTAAATAGTATTATTATACATAAAAATAAATATATAAATAGGATATAAAGTAAATATATGAATTTTGGCATGAAAATGAATACTAAACCACATGAATATATGAATTTTCCGATCAAACAATTGCTCGTTTTCCACGGAAATTTTCTTGCGCCCAAGGAATTTGCGACTTCCACGGAATTTTCGTTGCTAGCCAAAATGTGGCAGTATTTTTCATTTTCATTTACGTACAAATGGTGACTGCTTGCTTTCTAATAAAGGATTATACTCGCTTTTTAATTGGTGTCATTAAACTGAGGATAATTTTCGTACATTAAAATGCGAACTCAACGTCAGAATTGGCGAGTATAAATATTTTTCATAAACCAGCACGTGTGACTTTTCATACCATTCGATTGACACGCACCGACGCAATGGATGGAAGGGGTTCGACGTGAATGTCACACGTCCCACACGCTTTCTCGTAGATCCGTTTTTTTTTCTTATATAAATAGTAGTGAAAAACATTGTTATACGTTTTTCTTTATTTTTAAAATTATTTTGATATCTTTTTATATATTTAGAATGTTATATATCACTCTTCTAACCTATAATGCTCATAAAGTTTAATGATTAATTTTAATCTTTATATACTTAACGAAAATTTTTAAATTGATATTAAAAGATTTCAATAAGAATTACATGCATTACTCGAGAATATTTATTTTTTTTTATATATTTTCATTATATATTAAGCATATAATTGCATATATTATATACAAATAAGTTAAATCCACATGTTAATAGAAACCTGGATTAAGCTCTTGAAGTTTATGTAAAATTTATATTGAATTAGAATTCTTTTTTATAAATAAATAAATTCATGGAATTCTTTTAATGGAATTAGATTTTTAATTAATAAATTGGATAAATTTTGTTAATATTTTATTGAGAATTATTAAAATAAAAATTTAAGAAATATGATTCGTTAGTTCAAAACGTGATCCTTTCGCGACCTAATGGTGGCTGGTTATGATCAGCATTTCCAGATATTTTACTTTATTCATTTTGTTATCAATATTAAAATTATGTTCCTTTTTCTTCCATTAATTTTTATGGAGCTCTATTCTTTTTTCTTTTTAAACTCTTTGCATGCGTGTTACAACCGTCTCAACTTTCAATATTTCAAAATAAAAAATAATTTATTTTTGAAAAAGTAAATATACCTATCCAATAATGAATTATTATTATTATTATGAGATATAATTTAAATTGAATTAATTCATTCTGCTTCATTATTCTCACGAATATATGTTTTTTTTTTTTTTTTACTATTTGTTATTTCAAATATACGAGTATTGTACATTTAGGACATTTCGTTGGGTGCCCATTATTTTGTGGAACCACAAAGAAAAATCAATTTTAATAATTCTTAAAAAGTCATCGATTTAATATTAGAACAAAAAAAAGAAATCAAACTCTATTTAATTATTATTTTTTTAGAAATAAAATAATCAGTATTAACACCTCTTCCAACAAATACCACATGTACCAAAACAATATTTAACCAAAACTCTAATTTTAATGCAAAGTAGACCTAACAATATTTGATATATTACATAAATATGATATACATGATTAAAAAAACATGATACGATATGATTATATTCTCAAAATTTATATAATACGAATTATAAACGTATCAAAATTCATAAAAATATAAAAAAAAACCTTAAACACAATTATAACACGATAAAATATACGAATATGATACGAATACACGAATTGTCAGATCTAAAAGATAAGCTTCGTGTATATAACTCAAATGGTGAGTTATATAATTGTTCATACCCTTTTTAAAAAGAATAATTGCATTTTTGCAAACGAATCACAAGCTCAATTTGCATTTTCACAAAAGATAAACAGTTTTTATGATCTTTTTAAAGAAAAGAAATAAAAGAAACAATTCTAAGATTTAAGCAAAGCAATCGAAACTTACCTACATATGCTAATATATGAATATGTTACAGTCCAAAGGCCACCCTTTGCGCAAAATCTGGTCTTCTTTTACTGGGCATTCGAAGAAGCCCAGTAATTTGGAGCTCCGTTACAGCCCTGCAAAACCGTGCTCTATGGCAAGAATGGTCAAGGATTCTCAAATAGGATCGCTTTAACTTGTTAGAAATTGAAATTACAGACAGTAGAAAGAATAGAAGCAAAGTAATATATCGTAATATATCGTAGGAGCAAACCCGTCATTAGTTTCAGGAAGGAAGCTTGAGCCGGGCCTGTTAATAATTTCTAGCTACTTTTCCTGCGGGTAAGAGTCGTATATGGACACCGAGTGGGTTTTGTCAACTTAGATATTACTTCTAGAAGTAAGAAAAAATATATGCACCAAATATGACTATCGATGCAGCTTTCTGATCACTTGATAGTGCAAGTCTTGGATCTATCACCTAGCTGCAATGCATGGCAAAGGAAATATACTGCACCAATTTACTAAACATAAATCTAGAAGAATGCTACAGCAAAGGATACTGTATGGAAGCTTCACTATGGTTTTCAGATTCTTTTACGTCTTTTCTTTTCTTTGGTAATGGGGACTGCCTTGATTTCTTTTTACCACTACCCGGGCAGAGAACTATGGATCTGAATGATTGGTACCAGTCATGGAGATTGATAAGATCACCATGTTCCTGAGCGAGTTTATACCTAAAACCACAAATGACGGCAATACAAAAGTTTCAGCAAAGACGGATTCTCTGTCTCAAAAATAAAAACTGCATACATAACTACAGAACTAGCCAAGCTAGTAGTAATGGCCCATTAAAGATGTTGACACATGCCAAAGGCAGATCATAAATCATAACAAACAATATAAGAAGCCAAAAACTACATTAAGTGTCCTGCCCATTGTGCTTATTTAGAAGGAAATTGCATAACTTCAAGTGCTAAACTGGAAAGGGGACGCTGATAAATCTTAAATGAAAGGCTAAAGATTTGACACACTGACATAGGCAACCTTTTCACAGGATGGATCAAGGTAAGCAATAAATTCTCTGGAGGGAAGAAAAAGTTAAAAAAAAAAAAAGAAAAAGGAAAAAAAAAAAAACCCTATTGTTTATTGCTGTAGGCACCTGAAACCATAAAGTTGAAGTAACTGATATGATTACAAATAGGTTTATGTCCGACGTCTCACAGAGAATTCAACTCAAAGAAGGGAAGAGTATCATTCACAGCAGCAGTGAGCTGGAACAAGCAGAGAACTAACCTTTTACGATAAATGCTGCTGAGAATTTAAAAATCTATCATTTTGTCACTTCATTAGGGAGACAATAAAGAAAAATTTTGGAAATTCATTTATGGCTAAAATGCTTAAAAAACCATCAACTACAACATTAGAGAAACCAAAAGAAATGGAGAAAAAGATCCAGCAACCTTGTTCATTATCCCAAATAAGATGCTGTATTAATAAACTGAGCAGGTCATGCAATCTAGTCTCAAATGAATGGGTAGAAGAACCAAAGGGTTGAAAACTAAATCCGATCCTTTCAAACATGTCATAACTCACAAATCATATAATTGTTATGCAGTAGCATCAACAATTAAGAGTTCTATGTCATTTAAAATTCTATTAGACTAATGTTTAATTCATTTAGATCTCTATTTTGGATAAGAGTTTCATTTTAGGATAAGTTTTATGATTACGTTTAACTAGTATTCTACTAGGAATAACAAATCTTGTAGGACTAGGAGTTGTAGCCTATTTATATGCACCTAGGTAGTTACTGCAATATATTCGATTATTTTTTGTGATTTATTTATCTCAAGGTTTCTGTTCAAAATTTTAAAACCTAAATCTCTACAGTGTTTATTTCTCCACTATTTCAATTCTTTTCATTCTCTAGCTATTCCTATCATCTCTACCCTACATCAATTTGGTAATCAATCACGGTAAGACGTGCAAAGGGGCCGTGGAAAAGGGAACCAGCGACAGCAGACGGAGTTGATTGAGTTGAGGCACATGGTGGAGGATTTGTCGCAGGCTATACAACCTTTGCAGTGACAAAGACATGTGGGAGCCTGAATGGAGATACCAGAAGGTGACCACAATCCTTTTGACTTGTCAGAAGGTGGTCTTGAAGATGTGTCAGATGAAGGAGAGCGCGAGCAACCTTTCCATAATACTGGACCTGCAAACTTTGCAGTATGATGCAAATCGAAAGATCGACTATTGCATGCTCTCGAGTTAGCAGGTGGAGGAGCAAAGATCCAAGTGGATAACTTCCACGATGCAAAAGATTATTTGGACTGGGAAGCCATTGTTGAGAATGGAAACCTATGGCTGAACCTAGCAAAGTATTTTTTGTGAAGCTTAAATTGAAGAGTGCAGCACTTCAATGGTGGAAGAGAATTGAAGAACAACAAGCATGTCAAGGGAAGCAAAAAAAATCAACAGTCGAAAACACATTAAAGGAAAATTGCGGAAGCAATTTTTGCCACCAGATTACACCATGGCACTATATAAAAACTTTCATTCGCTTTGGCAAAACGGAAGAATGACTGAACACTACACCTCTAATTTCAACAATTTGTCCACTAGAGTGGGATTAAACGAAACTAATGAAAAGTTAACCTCTCGTTATATTGCTGGTTTGGATCACAGTATTATAGATGAGCTAGAGGTGGTTCGTATATTCAACTTGGAGGATGCACGCCAACATGCCCTACAAGCGGAAAAACGGGTATTGCCTACAAAGTAAGGAAGCCTCTATTTGGTAAGACAATTAGCTTTACTCAAGGCAGTTTTAGAAGTAAAGAGGGTTCTTCAACCAGCATGTTCAGTAAGGGGAAAGTAGTGGGAGCCAACAAAGCTGACAAAGGAAAAGATGTTCAAGTTAGTACCCAACCCAACCTTAGCAGGGTGAGCAGCGGATCTCAAATCATATGTTTCAGTTGTGGAGAACGGGGGCACGCTTCTTATACCTGTCCTAAAAGAAAGGTGAATTTGGTTGAACATGATGATGAAGATCAAGGACAACCCGATCCGGTCTATAATGAGTATGTTGAGAACAAAAAGGAAGTAGACATACACCGAGCACAAGTAAAATCTTTGATGCTCGGGAGGGTAATGATTGCAACTAACCAAGACAATAGAAAGGATTGGAGGAGGAAAAATATCTTTAGGACACATATTAGGTGTGGAGATAAAGTGCGTAATGCCATTATTGATGGAGGTAGCTCAGAAAACTATGTTTCTAAAGAAACCATGGAAAAACTAAAGCTACCTATAGAAAAATATCCTCATCTTATAAGATTCAATAAGATAAAGAAAGGATTTGAGATACCTGTAGAATCCCAATGCTTAGTCAAGTTTACTATGGGCAATAATGTGGATGATGAAGGGTTGTGCGATGCGGTACAAATGGATGCTTGTCATATTCTTTTGGGCCAACCTTGGCTATTTGATCATAATATGCAGCATTCGGCCAAGGAAAATATTTATTCCTTTCATAAAGGTGGAAGAAAGTATATATTGCATCCTTAAAAGGAAGTAGTCATGCACAAGATAGACAAATTGAATGGGCTTTTAAAGGCTGAAGAGTTGGTGAATGAAAGTAGAGAATTGGGGTTGTATTTGCTGTGGTCAACAAAGTAATAAGTACTGCTAAATAGGGAAATTTGAAGGAACAACCTAAGGAAAATTAAAGATTATTAAAGGAGTTTGCTGACTTGGTTAGTGACAGTTTGCCGCAGGGGTACCACCCATGAGAAGCATTCAACATGCTATAGATTTGGTGCCTAGTGCATCTTTACCAAATGTGCCAGCATATTGAATGCCACCAATTTAACGACTGGAAATTCAAAAACAGATTGAAGACTTGATGAGGAAAAGACTAGTGCTTGCCCAACTCTACTAGCTCCTAAGAAAGATGGCTCTTGGCAGATGTATGCTGACAACCGAGCCATAAACAAGATTACAATCAAGTATCCGTTTCCCATTCCTCGATTAGAGGACATGATTGATCAATTGGCGGATCCAAGATATTTTCTAAAATTGATTTAAAGAGCAGATATCATTAAATTAGATTGAGAGATGGAGCTTTTTTTTAGATGAGTTTAATTTCTCTTTGAAGTATAAAACAAGAGAAATGAATATGGTTGCGGATGCCTTGAGTAGGCGATCTTTGATTTTAACCATAATGAGTTCTCAAGTTATTGGATTTGAGGAGTTAAAAAACTCATATTAAACAAATCCCCTATTTCAGTTAGGTAGTGAAAGATTTGCAAAAACCAAAAGCAGTAGATAAGCTGCCATACAGATTGCATAACAGGTATCTATTCAAGGGTAATCAGTTATGCATTCCCAAAGGATCATTCCGAGAACAGATCATAAGAAAGCCTCATGGAATGGATTGGGTGGACATTTTGGCCGAGGCAAAACAACGGCTTTGGTCACAGACTGCTATTTTTGGCCTTATATGTTCAAGGATGTGAGCAAGTTTGTGAAGCGATGCGCTTTTTGTCAATTTGGTGAGGGGAGTTCTCAAAATACAAGGCTGTATACTCCATTACCGGAACCAAATTTGCCTCGGATTCATTTGAATATGGATTTTGTATTGGGTTTGCCAAAGACTTCAAAGGGGTATAAGTCTATCTTTGTACTCATAGATAGATTCTCTAGGATGACCCATTTCATTCCTTGTTCTAAAACAACAAATGCCTCTAACATTGCTAATTTATTTTTCAAGGAAGTCGTGCGTTTGCATGGGGTTCCAACGTCCACAGTTTTTGGGGCATTTTTGGAGTACTTTGTGGCGTAAATTGGGGACAGATTTGATGTATTCTAGCATATGTCATCTTCAAACGGATGGTCAAACTGTGGCTGTTAATCGTAGTTTGGGAAACTTGCTGAGGTGCTAGGTTAGAAATCATGTGAAGCGGTGGGATTCATTATTCCGCTAGCTGAGTTTGCTTAGAACAATTTAGTTAACCGAACTATTAAAAAGACACCTTTTGAGGTTGCTTATGGCCTTAAACCCTAACATGTGCTTGACTTGGTGCCTTTACCCCAAGAAGCTAGGGTGAGCGATGATGGGGAAGCTTTTGCTGAACATACTCGCAGCATTCATAAGGAAGTTCAAGATGCGTTGAAAGCTAGCAATGCAGCTAATCAACATAGGCGCTTTAAGGAATTTAAAGAAGGAGATAGGGTATTGGTTCACTTGAGGAAAGAAAGGTTTCCTAAAGATGCCTATCATAAGTTGGAAGTCCAAGAAGTTTGGGCCATGTAAGGTTCTTAAAAAGATAGGTTCGAACGCCTATTTAATGGAGTTGCCTATTACCTTGCAGATCGGTCCTATTTTTAATATCTCATATTTGTACCAATTTGAGGGATTTAACAGGGAAGAACCGAATACAGTTGCTGAACAAGTTAACTAGCTTCCTACCAAGCAAGATGACATTGTTCAAGAAGTTCTCAATGTTAAGGAAGTAACATCTAGGAGGGGAAATACCTACAAAAAGTTGCTAATAAAGTGGCTGGGAAAACCAGCTTGCGAAAGTATTTCAATTTCGAAGGAAGAATTAAGGAAGATTGATCCAAAGATCTATGAAGAGGCAGCTAAGGTTTTCTTGAGGATAGGGCTCAACTTTCAACTGAGAGAGAATGATGCAAGAGCATCAACAATTAAGAGTTCCATGTCATTTAAAATTCTATTAGACTAAAGTTTAATTCATTTAGACTTCTATTTAGGATAAGTTTTATGATTAAGTTTAGGAATAACAAATCTTGTAGGAGTAGGAGTTCTAGCCTATTTATATGCACCTAGGTAGCTGCTGCAATGTATTCGATTATTTTTTGATTTATTTATCTAAAGGTTTGTGTTCAAAATTTCAGAACCTAAATCTCTACAGTATTTATTTCTCAACTATTTCAGTTCTTTTCATTCTCTAGCTATTCCTATCATTCTACCCTGCATCAAATTGGGTAGGACATCAAATGGCAGCCGTTAACAATTTGGGATCATAGGTACGACTTCAAATAGACCGTGGTTACCATTTAAGTTATATGATCATTCACTTCAGTAACTGAAAATACAAAATTACTTACAAAATCGACGTATCATGCATGGATAGTGATAGGCCATTGCTGCCGCTGATACAGCAACTGCAGCAGAGGAGTTTCTGGAATTCAAGAAGATCAATTTGAATCCTTCTTCTAGGGTCCCCAATTAAAGCCTAACATAAAGTCAAAATATAGACCTTTGAAAATGCTAAAATTCAAGTCCCAAGAACTTCTAAAGTGAAATGAAAGTTAAACTGTATCCAAAACGAACAACAAGGAAAATTAGAAATTATGATGCCATAGATCATTGTATATAAAAGTTCCAATCCTGGTATGATTTTAGGCAAATGCAAAAAGGTTTTTTGCACTAAACAATCAAAGGCAAGGTTCATTTATAGTCATTTACTCTTTCACAACGGCTAAAAAAATGCAAAGCCCAAAACATAAAATTAAAAAAAAAATAAAAAACAAGAACAATTTCCATCAGCAGCCAAAGCACAAGCTGAGTTTCTTTAATCTAACTCATAAGTTAGACCAGTTGGAATGGATCACCTCAAGTTCGGTGCGCTTTCTCTTAGGCTTGAACCCTGATGGACTGGTTTAGCTAGTCATTTATCTTTACCAAAAATTAATTGGTAAAAGAAAGAAGAGGGGAAAATGGGCTTAAAACAGTTGGTTCCTATAAAAGGCAATAACAGGCCAACTGTTTTGCACTTTTCCTGATGGGATTCATGTACATGCATATATACAACGTGTGTGTGTGTGCGCGCGCGCGTGTGTATATATATATATATATATATATATATATAAACAGTTTCTGTTATAACAAAGTTAAACTAGCAAATTTTCAATTATACTGGAAGTCTGATTCATTTCTCAAGAATGATATTAAGGAATTGGAAGTCCATTATTTCCACTATCTTACTTTCCCAAATGATATTTAGTGAATTCAAGCTTCAATCAAACACATAAAACAAGGTTTTATTCCCAATTTTGACCAACTCTAGACATGACACGAACAGGGAGTCCGCTATTGTAGATAAAAACTGTATTTTGATTCCACAATACGATGGGAGACAAACATAGGAGATAACAAATCGGCATATCAAATTTACGACAGCAAGCAATTTATTAATGTTGCAGCAACAGTCATGATTGCCAGGAATTTGTATTAACAACATTCTTTGTAGTTTAAGAAAAGCTTGCTTCAACACATTCAAATCATGCAAATTAAACCTCAATGCTTACCAGTCGAAGCTTGTCAACATCTTTAAAACAGAAAATTTCGTGAAAAGGTATGCACTCAATGGGACGCATATAATCCCTATTTCACAAAAAATTACAAGTCAGCAATTTAGAAAGAGGGCATAAGGAGTTTAGAAACAGAGCATAAGGAGAATAAACTTGTTGAAGAGACAGATATAGCAAGGGACTAAAATTGTTTTCACAGCACACTACCAACATTCCAAGGGCATATAACCAGTTTTACTTGCTAGCCAATATGCCACAACAGAACACATATTCTCAGCAAGAACTGCATAAAAGATATATAATACATATTAAGGTTGCTGCATCCAATGGCTTATCAAGCACATGCTTAGACTTTCGTATGTATAAGTAAAGTTGGAGAGAAAAATCAGAATGCACAGATAAAGATCAGTATCAATTACATCAGGTAATGGATAGAAGCATGAAGTGGACAAACCAAAAGAGCCAAGAATAGGGATATAAAAATGGGTGTCTCTACCTAACCATACACTCTATTAGTTTAGCAGCTTTATCACTCGATGATTTTGAATCCTTCTCAATATTCAATTGGATTCGAGATGCATGCCTCCTGTCATATAAAGCAGTGAAAACGAAGCAGTAAGCAATTAGGAAAACACTAGCAACTAGTAACAACAGTCCATTCTGAAATCAAAAGCTATTACAACTACTGAAGCTAGGAAGAGAGCAATTACTCCTTGCAAGAGAATTAAAATAGAATTTATAAAGATTGCTTACTTTTAACCAGCTTCACAAGTATCAGTATCCCGTAATTATCTATGCTTTCTTTTTCTTTATTAGACAGGAAGAACATTATATAGTAACCAAACAAAACTAATGAGAGCAGAAGTTACAGTAAAGTCTTTATCTGACTATAATAAGAGTAATAAAATACGGTATTAAGTTAATCTAAACAAAATGTGACGATAGTCTAGAAAATATTTTACCATATGACACAATGTAAAAACTTTCTAAAAAGAACCGAAATGGTTTCAGGTTAAGGATGGTTAATCTTCAAGTCTAATGATGATCACATAATCAAAGATATCAAAAACTTGAGCTCAGGGTGTTATGTAGACTTTCATAAGACTGCAAAAGAAATTTAATCCTGAGCTTATCATATAAAGTGATCAATTTTTTACAAATACACAGTATTATTTATTTTCTGAAGCAGTTGAAAAGCTAATAGAAATTACTTGGGTGTTATAGTCAAATCTTTCTTTGGGCTCTTTCCATCCTCTATTTTCAGTAAAGACAGCAACCCCTTCACCTTGTCATTTATCTATAACAAGAATACAAATAACTTAAAAGCCATGTGGGCTTTCAGGTAAAAAGGAAAGTTAAAGCAATTATGCAAAAAAGAAAAATAAACAATAAAATTTGATCAGATAAATATAAGGATAAAGAAGGCCAAAGACTGTTTAAACTCCCCAATCACAAATGGCTAGAAAATTTAAGTAACTGCTGATTGAATTTGGGTCAAAAGTTTCCTTAGATACCTAATTGGGAGAAGTAGTATAATACAGGAGCTAATTTTGTAATTAACCCAAAAAAATTAGATAGTTACTATGCTTTTGTCGCTTTAATTTCAGTGTTATAATCCTTAACATTTGCGGTTTCATAAATCAGCATTTGATCTAATTGGTTCATGCAGTCATATTTAAAAGTAGGCATCCAATAAATTTAGGGCATCCACACCTTATCCAATACGACAGGCTCTGACCTCGTTGGTAAAAAAGTAGTAAACAAGACCAAGAATGCAACAAAAATATCTCCAATTGTCTACCCTAATGGAGGAATGAAGTTTTTATTTTTAGATCAATTTTAAAAAATTGGATCGGAGGTCAAATCGATAAGAGTTTTGATTTTCTATTCAATCGGTTAAACTGGTCAATTTGATCAAAATCCCTTTTTCAATCGGTTATACTTGATTTCAGAGAAGAGCAATACAGGAAAGATACAAGTCCTACAACCTTGGTTCTTTAGGAGCATGTGATAAAATTCTACCATAAGTGTCATGCAGTTGGAAAGCTGATGCCATACTTCATAAAATTTTCTTCACCCTTTAGTTTCTAGTCTATGTATTTGAGCCACTTATTTCAATCATTATTGAATATTTTCCATGCCCTCCTAACAAAATCCTAAGTTGCATGGAGGCTTTATCTATCCCCTGTTACTTCCTTTTTGGATGTGCCAAGAACAAAAAATGTTATCCCAATATTATTCAACAAGGATTATACAATAGAATTACAACTGTGCATAAACAATAAGACAAACCATATTAATTTGCGTGTAAATTTGATTATTAAACCGGTAGTGTTTAAGATATCTTAATAAGCAACTGCTTCATGCAAAAACTTGGAAGAGACAAGCCAACCCTCTTAAACTTCTATGGAAGAGAGTAAAGAAAAACAAATAATACTTTATTATCACGATAATCAATATGGAGGTAGATAGAAACTGAAGCAAACAAAGCCAACCAACAACTTTGATTATAATATAGCTGTTTCACTTGTATAAGCAATATCCAAATCGTAAATCATGTCATTTTTCCCCTATAAGCAGGCAGCTGAAGAATATTACACTTCTAGGAAAGTATAAGCTTATAGATACAAAGTTTTTATCTACAAGGATAAATGCTTCATGGAGCATCTTACCTCAGTAATGCCCATAGTGAGGTTCTCCCATATCTTAAGCAATTTGCCAAGCTGTGCGGTGGAAAGATTCCTAATTGAATTTCAACTTCAGCATAGCGAATAAATGCAATGCAAAACTATTAACAAGTAATCAACAGCAAGAAAAATTAGAGTCCGTTTAGTTATAAAAATATTTTCCATTTTCCATCCCCACATTTGCAATTAATGTGATCAACAAAATAAGGACAATAACTAAATTTGAAATCCATTGTTTTTCCATTTTTTTATAAAACTGTCAAATTGTTATAAATTGGTTTCCAACTTCTCAACTTTTTCCAGTTTCCGAAGTTATTTACCATATGTTATTAATCACATTTAAATTATAGGTGGAAATAGAATACGGAAAACATTTTATAAAACTAAGTAGAATCGTAGTAAGGAAAACCCAACTGTTTCTCATACAAAAGCACCAAGGATAATCTCATCAAATTGAACTAACAGCATAGCAAAAAGAAAAGGGAGAAAGAAATAATGAGAAAAATTGTTGGGAACCAGAACTTTCTTACACATATAGAAAGTAGAAACCACAACCAAACTTGAGTCAAGCAAGCAATAAGAAAATTTTCTAGCTATGATCCCCACAGGAAACCTACAGCAGTAATTATGCAAGACCAACTGCAAAGCATTATAAGAATTTGAAAGATACCTCACCAAACGAACTGCCTCACAGATAACACGTCCCTTAAGACACTGTCGACCAGAAGTAGATGAAATAGTATCTTTCTCTAATTTGGTGCAAGGGTCAAATTCTCTTTGGTTGTAAGATTCTGGATCAATTGCCTCACAGAATAAATCTAGTAATCTAACTTTTTCACCCTTTGCAGCTACATATAGGCACTACAATGTGTGGTATATCAAAGAAACAAAAATGAAATTAGCTAAATGAAATGATTGCATAACCAGATTGAAGGATGAAGCAAGCAAAAAATTGAAAAACAAACAACAAGGTGGATCCATAAACCAAGCATGGTTATAAAAGAAGGGCAGCAATTCACACCAAAATTTCCACCAAGAAAATCATCAATTTAGCCCAAAATTAAGCTTCCTTTTTTTTTCTTGCAAAAAGAAGGCAAAAAGCCAGAAATGTGAGTACTCAGCACTTCAATCTAGCACCAGATTGTTCACATCTCTGATCCAACAAACAGTGTTGGTCAATATCTTGTAGACTTCGTTTGAAGCTTTTTATATTTTGATTAAATTAATAATGAATACATAACATATCTAAGCTAACATTATTATACAGTTAGTATCATCAGCTAAAGTCTAATTGCTTTGAAAGCAATGCCATAAATAAGCAAATAACCAAAAAAAAAAAAGACTTTAGGGTTAAATGTATTAAAAAAAATAAAAACAAAACAAAAGGCCTGCCTCAGAATTTGAAACTATCATAATTCAAGTCAAAAAATAAAGGCAAAGGAAAAGACTAAGTCTCACCAAAACGACAGCTCTCCACTGCTTCTGTAATCTCTTTAATTCTAAAAAAGAATGAGCTAAGTTTTCGCCGGTCTCTTTGGTCATTTTAACCCTGCTTGCAGATTTCGGAACTCATCAGAAAATCACTTCCCTATTCAACATATTACATGAATAAATGCAACAAAAGTTATATTGTTGGTATTTGAAAATACCTCTGACAGGATGGGAGGTCAAAAACTTGCTTCCACATCACTTCTGGTGATAATCCATACTGCTCAATTTCTAAGACCTACAACAACAAAATAAAAGAGCAGTAAAGCCTTTGATATATAGATTTAAACAAAAAGGATAAAAACAAAGAGACTTTGAAACCAGAAGGTAGTGCAAAATCAGTTTCCAGTTATACAATGCATGACATTTTGATTTTATGAAGGAATCATGGAATATTATAGGTAGCAAAAACCTTCAACTACATGCCATTAATGCGTAATGTGTTAACAAAGTGAATTGGAATCACTTTCTTTTATGAAACAGCAAAATAAAATGAAAATCCATACTTCAAATCCTTAACGTGTATAAGAGCCAAAGAACCAGATAATGTGCAAGTCTGAACACTAGAGAATATGCAAGAACACAGCTAACATATTACTCATGATAAATGAAAGAAATTTCAAGAATTAACAATACAATATTATTGAAAAAGCAAAAGATAAAGCCTTGTCAGAGAATACTAAATAACTAACCCAGTTATCCTCCTCAAGAACCAATTCACGTAAAATGACACTCAGAGGCTCCGTGTAGAAATGTTGAGTGCATGCTATCTGAAAAACACTTCCTTAAAACATAACATCAGAAAGAATGTAATTATGTTCACAAGAAACAAGAAACTAGCAGCAACAAGTGCAAAGAATAAAATTCTATATGCCAAATGGAATTACTAACCTTTAAAGCTCTAATAAAAGATGTTAGAGTTCCATCCTGGCTTACAAAGTAGTTTCTCATAAAAACAGCCACCTTGTGGCCAATACTGAAACCAGAACATGGATTCACAAGAACAGCCTCAACAACAGCATCCATTCTCTCAGCTGGGGTTCCCAAGGTGAACTCAAAGGGGCACAAGCACTGTAAAGCATTTGAAGGAAGTATATTTCTTGGGGCATCAAGAGTTGTTGCAACCCCCATTATTAGAATAACTGGAATCTTGATAACCCATTCGCTGATCAGAAACAAAAAACAAATGGGCTAGTTCAGAACAGACTGTGAGGTGAGTGTGATTTGGTTGTTACCATTGGTGCTTCCTTTTTGCTACCAAAAGCAAAAATTAAAAATATGTTTGGATACAAAAGCAAATAATAAAGATTGATGTTAGGTATACATGTAAATATAAAAGCAAATATTAATATAAAATAAGGAAGTAACTTGCTATTAGGAAAGAGGCTCTTAGGCCTAAAACTCATAACAAGCGCACTTATACTAGCGGATGAATAGTAAGGTGAACTAAACCTAGTGTCAAAAGTATTGAGAAGCAAGGCAAAGTCTAGTTTCAGAAAGATACATAATGCAGCATGCTAAGACTGATCCTTGGAAAGAGAACCTGAGTAGTTATGCAAATAATAAAGAGATAGTTTAGGCTGAAAAAGAATGACAGGATGTGTTACAATACCTTAACATAAGAATGAAATCTGACAAGACAGACCCACAACAACGCTCAATGTCATCAACAATCACAACCACTGGATTGTTGTGGTTTTCTTCTTGATACCATGATGCTAAGATTGATATGTCAGCTGGCTGCTCAAACAAAAAGGGAAATAAGAAACAAGCACAACTTAAAAAACTTAGCAATTAAATTATAGTCCAACAGTGAAAGATAGTAGCTACCGGTACTTACATCCAAAGTAGACTTTAAGAACTGTCTTAATAAACTTCTTAGACAACCACCAATCCCATTTTTGGCGGTAAAGTCAAGTGAGGAAAGGTTAGCAACATGGCATCCTTGAGATTTCATATGTATTCCAAGCTCTTCAAATGTCAGCAAATCATCAACAAACTCCATATTCTCTGCCAACCATTATAAACTATAATGAATAGTTCTTGCAAATGGCGTATATTTATAGCATGAATCAGGCAACCAACAACATAGACCAAAGAATTTAGGCGCATTAAACAACGTAAGGGCAACCACTCCAACCAAACATTAAACTAAAAGTAGGAAGTACAAAACTTACTAGTGAGAACGAGCCCAGTAAATAGCCTTTTAGAATTAGCATCTGTTATAATAGGGAACGATTGAGTAGCTTCAGGAAAATCGGGAGTCCCAAGTGATCTAATCGCGTCGAAAGATTGGTGAACCCAACTTTGTATTTCGCTAAACACACTAGTATTAATATCTCTCAAAACATCCTGCCATTAAAGCCATCAAAGTTATAACAAAGGGGGAAAAAAAGTAGAAAGAATAAAAACTAGGATTTTTTTACCTACTTTAATAGTTGACTCAATTTTTGACCAAACAATTAAAAAGGCTTCCATCCTCAAGTTCATGCTTTCATCTTCCTTTTCGTCTTCAAGATTCTCGGAATTCTTAGGTGATGCTGGAGACAAATCAATTCTCCTTCTTGTTTTTCCTGGTCCAGATGATTTCTTATCTGATCTCCGCGACGATCGTTTTTGAAGAACAAAAAACGGCTATCATGTTTTTTTAAGAAAAAAATAATTAATAAATCCATGCAAAATTTCAACCTCTTCAAATTTAAGCTAAAATTCATATTTTAAACAATTAACTACATATAATGCATATTTATCTTTACGACAAATTCTTTCCTGAGAACCAAACAGAAAAGGAATAAAGTAATGATTTAAAAAAATAAACAAAAAAAAAAAGAGCAGAGAGAAGGAACCTGGAGATTATTTTCGGTGAAGGCTTCGTCCATGGTTGAAGGAGGCGAAGCATCGGTTAAAGAAGGAGCCATTGATTTGGATTTTGGTAGTTTTGATAGATTTTAGAGGAATTTTTATGCCGTTTCTAGGGTTTTTGAGTGTTTTGGGAGCCGGTTTCAGGGTTTTTCTCTCTATCTCTCTCTCTCTATCTGTTTTGGCGGGAAATGCTCGGGGGTATGAATGTCAAACGAAAATTAATTCTCTCTATTTTTGGGTGGGCTGAGCTGTGTTTTCTGGATCCTTGCCGGTCTCCTCGACATCCAAATTCAAACCGGCCGTGGACTTATTTAGTTATGCCATAAGGCCCATTTAAAACAATTCATAATTCAAATTGTTTTATTAAAAAAAAATTTACTTAACAAATGAATTTGTAAAATTTGTCAAGTCTTCACCAAATTACTAGAAATATAATTAATTAAAAATTTTTACGAAATTATCATTTTCATATATCTAAATTCATTTATAAATTTTAAAAGTTGAAACGTCAATGACAAAATAATTTTCACGATTCAATATTACGTGCATCAAATAATATACTTATATTCAATATTTAATTTTAAGTAATATATTAAATAATTTTTATAATACAAATTTAACATTTATAAATTTATTATTAAAATTCAATACTTAATTTTTGCAGTTTATAAAACAACATCTTAGTTCAAAGTTGATTTTAATATATTTATAATTGAAAATGTTAATAGGTCCCTAATGACACCAGTTAAGACGATTTATATAAAGAAAAACATAATTAATGCACTACATTTTCATGAATTCTAAAAATAATGCATTAAATATAAAAATATTCATTGAAATGAGAAATAAAATATCCTAAACCAATGCTTATAAGCACTTGGTAAGCTGATCATATATAATTTTAGTTTTTATTTACTTTAAAACATGATGTTTCCTATTCTTTAGATTAAATATATATATTAAAACTACTTACTTGTATATCTAATATTTGCAAATGTATGAAATTATTTATTAAAAAATTATAATTTTTTGTTACAAATTTTCTAAGTTCTCTTTTTTGTGTATATATACATATATATATATATATATATCGGTTCATGCACCTTTGATCCCCTTTCCAACCAATTTATTTTGTGCTAACATAACATGTTCCAACAATTTTCTTCGTCATAATTTGTTTTAATTATTAGATACAAAACCATATAGATTTTGTTCCCCTACATAGCATATGAATTGTAATAATTAATCTAGGAGGAATTGCTTTCTTCTTGCACTTATTAAAAATGTGCTAAACAAATAACTGACCAAATCTTGGAGACGAAGTTTTTATCTTTTATTTTTTTCTTTTTGATAAAACGATCAATCTTATCATTTTGTTGGTTCAGTTTTGTTGATTAATTTGCAATACATATCGGGAAAACTACTTTTTTTTTTGTTTTATGTTTAATAGGGAATTAGGGATTAGGAATTCATTGGTTGAAATGAATTTAAGTATGATATCAATATTATTTATATTTATTTAAATCGATCCGATTTAAAATATGAGTTTAAAATTTTATCAAAATTTATTTATATTTATAAATAGATAGTTCAATCTATATTATATTTTTTAATTATTTTAATTTTTTTAAATTTAATCTTTATTAATTTTCTTCTATTAAATTTTAAAATATAAAGAATTTAATAAATTTTTTACTATTTACATTATAATATTGTATTTATTTTTATATAATATATATTATTTAATTAAAAAACAATTCAGTTGTTAGAATTAAGCTTCAATCTATTTTTTAAATATTTTTTTCTAAATTTTTTAAAATATTCAACGAACTTTTAGCTTATTGGTAAATCAAATCATGATTACCTTTTTCTACATGTAACAAACATTCATGTTCGACTCTTCTTTAGTACATCAAAACAATTTCGTTTATTTTATTAAATATATTGTCAAAATTTATGAGAAAGTGAAGATGTCATGCGACAAATAAAAGTTTTGATATACATATACATATATATATATATATCATATCTTATTTTTTATCATGCTAATAGGGTAAGAGTAAACATAATATAAATAAATTTATTAAATATATTCATATTAATCATATTTAAATATATAAAATTATGTTCATTATATTATTTTATATTTAATTATAAATTAAAAATATTATCTTTTAATTTTAATTATGTTCAAAATATCAAATACAACTAATACAACATGAAAAAGGCCGAGACATGTGTTGTACGAACTTGTAATCATCAAAACTTCATATATATATATTTTAAAAGTTATAAACCATTGTAAAGCACTTTATATTATTCAAGCAAAAAGAAAAAAAAAATTATTCCTTGCAGCATAAGATTGCATACAATTATTTTTCACATGATTCTTGGTAAGATATTATATCTGGCCAAGAACAAACACTTTCATCAAATCAAAAGAAGAAGAAAGAAGAAAATGAAAGCAAAGGATCATTATTAAGACATAGAAATTGGCAAATAATCTTTGTAGCTTTTGTTTAGTGATCTAAAAATCAGAAGAGAGGTAAGAGGCAATTACAAGTAAGAGGGAGTTGGTGAATCTAACTTTAATTTTTAAAATTCAAACGTATTTAAACTCGATTAAAAAATAAAAAAATATAAATTTATCAAAAAAACCTAAAATTAAATTGATTTAATTTTAAATTTAATAATTCAAATATAATATTATCTAAAAATTTGGTCCGATTTTTTTCTCTTGAAATTACTTAACCAACAGCCATTTCTTCATACATGTACATAAAATATATATTATTTAATATATTAATCATATATAAATTTATATATTATTTATAAATTAAATGATGTCATAATAATAAAAAATAAAATTATTTATATTTATATCAACTTTGTAAATTAATTTTTACGTAATTAATTTGAATTTTTTTTCTAACTACAAAAATTATCGTACTCTTTATCGTTTGGGCAGAACCTTGGGTTCCATACGGGATGGGAATAATTTTGTGAGAGTGGTCTCAAAAAGGGTTTCAAGAAACAATGATGGTTGCTTTGAGAATAGGATTTTGGCCTTAATTTTTAGGCATGGCCAGTCACCCATCCCATTTATAGGTATTTTTCGTACGGACAAAAGAAAAGTGGGTGAAAGTGTCTTTTTAAATCTTTTTATTATTATTATTTTTAAAAATGTTGTGGTCATGGCTGAGTGAGAACCAGCTAAGCATTTTAGCTCTTTTTTAGGAAATGAGTCTTTTTTTAACTCTCGCACTCTTTTTCCTTTCTTGTTTCTCTTCACGTGAATGTGTGGAGACAAAGACTCAAGAGAGCTGATATTTTTAGTGAAAAATTTTTATGTGACTAACTTCTTCCATGCTCTTTCTTAAACCTTATAATTTTCAACATGTGTAATATGATTATATGATAAATAAATAATTAAAATATAATAAAATAATATAATATGATATAAAAATAAAAAATTTATATATAATAAAATTTATATAAATATATAATATTTTAGATATAATAATGATTTCTTTGGCGGTAACCCTTCTTACTTTGCTTTATTTTCCTCGGCATTCGCTCTCGGGTTTAGTTTAAA
>JBBYHM010000013.1:8663085-8682522 GCA_038381775.1 Adansonia rubrostipa
TCAAAGAAAGACTGTAGCAACGATAAAGTGCACCCTTTAAGTAAATAAATCGAGGAGCTTGACTTTTCACTTCTATTTTATGCCTTGGATCATTGGGTAGTTTACCATGAGTTCGTTCGTTGACAGACATCCCTTTTAATATTAATAAAATGTGATATTCTTTTCTCCATAACACAAATGCACTGCTACAGGGAGACTTTCAGTCAACTTCAATTGGATATGTTTAACTATGTGCAGGAAGTCTAGTAAAGCTGAAAAAGGATATTAAGCACCTGTGGCGCAAAAACATATGCCAATGTTCCAAATATAGCACCTCCCAGTAGAAAACCAGCAGCAAAATCACTTGCTCCACCCCTACTGCCATCGCTGCATATATTAGAAAGAAGAACAAAACATGAGAACAAAGAAGAAATTAGCAGCATTGCTTTAGAGACAAAATCAGCAAAAGTAATTGGCAAAATCCTACTTGAAGTAAGTCTTAACATAGCACTACATAAAAATCAGCTTCTTCCTTTTTTTTTTTCTTTCCTTTGGTACAGAAACAGAAACAGCTTAAGAACATTGCGGTGAAAAAAACAGTATATACCATGGAGGAGTTGAAGGGTTCTATGCTTTAAATCTTTTGGGTTTGTGCATTGAGAGGGGATGTTAATTCAGCATCCATTTACGAGCTTTTTAACAGTCAAATAGAGCTTTGTTATTAGAGAATCATCCAATAAGCAATGTATAACCATTGGATATTAATAGCCATGCGTTTGATAATTTTTTGGTGGAAATGTTTCGATGGACTTCATTCTCCAAATGACCTCAACAATGAGGTAAAAGGAACTCTATTAACAATGTTGTACTAACCTCAAGGCTTTTAGATATTGATATCACGACTTGATTTTTGAAGTTTGGCAACTGAATTTCAGATTTCATATTGAAATTTCACTATAGTATCTCGAAAGTGTGTAGCTTCCTTGGCAGTTCGTTTTGCAGATTTCTGGTTTTATATCAAGGTGATTTGTTAGGACAAATGATTGGGCATATGTATCATCCAATAACAAACTAAATGAGCAACCTAGCTCAAACCTAAAACCAAAACCTTTAGAGAGATGTGGCTCAGATAACAATGACTAGTATCACAGGTTCGGCTCGCCTCTGATAAGCATACTGTTATGACAAGCAAGAATATGCATCTAAGCTTATTTCATATGGACTGAAATCCAGAATGACATACCGATACTCCGCACAAACTGAAAACTGGCGGTTTGATGGCATTGCTTTCCTTCGAACTGCCAAAGTTGATGTTTTGCCAAAGGTGCTGGACTTAGTGAACCAAACCTCACTGGCCTTGAGATGAGAACAGCCTATAAACCGAGAAAGAAACAATAGCAAATTGAGTATGAAGCAAGAACTCGATCACAAATCATTTTACTAATAGCAATCCATCAAAACACTAAGATGCTAAGAAATTAATACAATATGAAACAGTAAAATTACTCCCTCTAGGATCTATTCAATGTCTTACTTTCATTTTTGGATGTTAGCAATATGGTTGTTATTCTTTCATAATTTATTGCATTTCATCCTCAAATCTTCTTTCTTCTTTTTCTTTCTTTTTTTTTTTTGTTTTCAATTTAAACCAAAATTCATAGAAATTTGATATCAATGGAAATTGTCAGTAATCCAATTAAAAAAAACTTAATTCAAAGAAAAGATTTCCCATCCTATAAAAATTTACATTCCTGGTCAACAAACCACATAGAATACGACCGAAGAAATACACTGATATCTATAACTAACATCAGTACATACATAAGCATGTTCTTTCAAACCTCAATCACTCGAAACAAATGATAAGAAACACGACGAATCAAGTAACAAACTTAGTCCTTTCCCTTTCTTTAAGAACTTTAGTCCTCTTAACATAGCAAGTATTCATTATTTATTTGTTTAACCTTCTGCATAGTAACCTCTGGCTTTATCCAACAACATCAACTCAACTAATTCAGATTACTACTTGCTTTTTACTTGCAAAATAGAACTTTTATCAGCAAAAGCAAATATTTATTTATTTTTTTAATAATTAATAATTAAAAACCTATCTTCATAAAAAGTGAAAATGTATGATTTTACTCTTAATGAAACAATTAATATGTTTTTCAACCATTTACTTCTTCAAATCAACGATTATTTACTTCTTCAACTGAAAATATTGTGGATACAATTTTTCGTTCAAAAACAATATATATATATATACACATATATAAATTCTGAACATTTTCGCTATCTAAAATAATTCTACAAATAAAAATAGATTAAAAAAACATGCACATAAGCAATTAAAATATATATATATATATATATATATAGAGAGAGAGAGAGAGAGAGCGAGAATCAATTAATAGCTCAAACGATTAATTTTAAATGAATCAAAAGAAACATAACCAGAATTTAAATCAGTATAAGCAGAAAACAGTTACAATCCAAAAGGAAAATTAACGAAGAAAAAAGAAAAACCTGAGATGGAAACGGGAGGGAAGCTGGAGGCCATGAGGGAGAGCTAGAGAGAGAAACCAAAAACGAAGCTAATTAATAATTAGTTAAAAAGTAAGCCTCAGGTAGCCTTTAGGTATATTTTTATCGCCATTTTTTGCGATTCGATTTAAATTCTTAATTTACGAATATGCCCATAAGCCAATGTCCCTCTTGTTTTTATTTTATGAATCAAGTTACGTTTATATGGATAATAATAAAATAAAAAAATAAAATTGAAAAAAATAAAAAATATTTTTTTTATTTGGATAATTTTTTTTTCAATTTACTGTAAATTAAAATTTATAAAAATTAAACATTCTAAAAGTAAACAAAAAATGCTCAACTCCTCTCACTTTTTCTTGAGTTAAAAAATTTTATTCAAATAATAAAAAAGAATCTATTTTCTTTCGTTTTTACTTTACTTTATCTTTTTTTATCCGTTCCAAAGATAGGGTAAAGATTTTGGGTTTTTTTTTTTCCTTTTTTAAAGTTTTAATCTATTTGATTGCATTTTTTTTAATGCAAATTAATTTGATTAAGTTTACAATCAAATTAGACTAATTTTATTTGAACTTAAAACTTTTAATTAAATCTCAAACGTTTAGAAAATTATAATTTAAATTTTGCCAACAAAAGTTGTGTCACATTAAAAGTCTCAAAACATTGAAATATCAAAGGTTTTTTTTTTATGTAAATTTGATCTAATATTACATTAAATTTATTGAAATTATTTGCAAATTTATACATTTTATTGAATTAAAATATAATATGTTATTATGATTATTATTTTTAATTGTTTATAAATATTATAGTAATTTATATCAATTCAATTCAATTTCAAGATTATAGTTAAATTTTTGCAAATTATAATTAGTTTTTGTTATGAAAAAGAATTGATTCCATATATTAGATTAGAAAATCTCTTTATTTTTCCCATAGTTTGCCCAATAAACAATTAAGAAAGAGAAAAAAATGACATTTCTTTGAGAATGAACAATTAAATAATAAATACTACCAATTTAAATTAATAAAGGTCTCAGCATGAGCAGAGGAAGGCTAATGTATTGTAGTTTTCCCAGCAAATAGAACTCAGTTGATATTAAAGAAAGATGAGAAGGGTATTAATGGAAATAATAGGACATTGAAATGCCTTACGAAAAGTTGCGGACATAAAACGACGAGTTTTACATTTAAGCCCCAAAGTTAACGCTTCGGTTTAACTTTAAGAAAATCCACTTCAGTGCAACAAATCGGCCTGAATAAGTTAAATGCATTAGCGTCAAAGCACCCCCTGCCTGTGAGACAAAATAAAAATTGAAAATTCCTTTCTTTGGTCAGAGGAAAGTTGGAAAAAAAACAAGGGAAACTGTTTTCTCCTTTTATATATATATAAATACCAAGATCATAACTCCTTTTTAAGTAATTTATGTAATAATAAAGTTTGAATTTTAAATTTATTAAAAATTATTTTTTAAAAATATATTATGAATGAACTTAATAGAAGAAGCAGTACAAAGATTTAGATAACTTATAAATTATTAGATTATAGCACACACTTTCTAAGAAAGAAACAAAAAATTAAAAATATAGACGGAATAAAAAGGTACTTAATTATGTGTATTTTTTAAATAAAAAAGATATAAATATTTTTTTATTTTTTAAAAATTATTTATATAATATCATTAATATATCATATTGATTTATAAATTTTTAATTATTTTTTAACTGAATTAATATTATTTAAATCTAAAAATTTTATGCAAAGGATAAAGGTATCTGCTTTGTATAAGTGTAGACGTCTTAAACAAATATCCGCCGGTTTACCTTAGCTACATTTTTCATTCTACATATATTTATATAGATATGTGCGACAGAATGAGAGATATATGCTTTCTCGCATGTCATAAATTTCGTGCACCGAATCTCAACACTTGGAACTCTGAAACGGCCATTTGTATTATTATAAATATTATTATTATTATTATAGCCAAATCCAATCACCGAAAATCTCTCATCTATTGAGAAAAACTCTTTGTTCTAATTGAAAATATTTAACTATTTTTTCTATTAAAAATGGAGAACTTGATTTATGTTTCATACTCTATTTTCGTAAATAATACATATTAAATTTAAAATAAATTTAAAATATTTAATATTTTTTTAAAAAAATTAATCGTTAAATATATATTAAAAATAATATTTTTAATCGATATAATAAAAATATTGAATTGATTCAATTGCGCATATATACGATTATATTAAAAAATTCAACTATTAGTTGTTAGATCATTAAATGTATACAAAATTATAAAGCCTAGTAAAACGAATTAATTTTACACTAATAAAAATGAATCTCTCCTCACACGAGACAGGTGTGTATACATAATATAATATAATATAATACAATATATGCAAAGCTAATATAAGCAAAATCCATTCGATATAGGCTGCTTCTTTCACCACCTGCACTGGTTGGCCCATAAAAAAAATTAGTAAACAAAGAGAGCAAATTTCCTGGAGATCAAAGCATTGGTTTGCAAATTGGTTGTGATATTGTTAAGTAAGCCGGCCTTCATTCTCTTTAATATACAAACAGCCATCACTATTTCTATGCGTTCAACAAAGGAAGCTAAAGAAAAAAAAAAAAAAGCAAGGCAACGGAAAAAAGAAAAAAGCGAAGTTATTGCGAAGTTCTGTATAAGGCTTATGAACAGATGGAATGTGGGTTTCTCCTACGAAGCCCATGGAAGTAACATCAGCTACTGACCTGGTATAAAGTTTTACAACATTCAAGTTGGCTGGCAAAAGTATTAATGGACAAACAACCTAGGACCACCATGAGCCTATTTGTCGGGGAATCCCCCAAAAAGTAGCAGGGAAGTATTCACAGGATCCCTTTCGGGCAAGGGCAAGAGCTGCTCTGTTTGAGAGAGAGACTTCGCATTCCGTTCCATTTCTGGAAATGGGAACCAGAGGGAAAGGGAAAGGGAGGCAGAGACATCATCATCCTCCTCTTCCTTTCTTGTTGTTACCTTATCCAGGGGCCTGTCCTGATTTCCAACAAAGAAAGGCAGGATCCCCTTATTTGGTGGTCTCATCTCAGCCCCCAAAGCAAGCTCAAGATTGGGAGAGGCATCGTGAAATCGATCGTCATCTTTTACTGGCAGCTCCTTCCATGGTTTAGAATTGTCCCCCATCTGAAATTCCCCTGCACGATGCGAACCCACAGGAAAGAAGAACCTTTCTCTACTTCCCGTGTCCTCGGGGATAACTTTTTCTTCACAGGCAATCTCACATCTCTTCACTTCAACAGAAGAGCCAGAACCCAGATGATGTCTATCTGAAGCTGAACTATCACTGAAAGGACCTCGATCTCTAGCACTGCTATATTGGTATATTCCACTTAAACCTGTCTTCAGCTTTTTATTATCACTACCTCCATCTATGGAAACTCTGTTTACTTCACTCCATGGCATTCTTTCACTTGTATCAGTAGAAATCTCGGGAACTGTTTCCCTAAGATCCAAGTACGGGCATTTCCGGTGATTCAACTGCCAACAGTTGACATCTCTCCTTGAATAAGTGTTTCCATCAGCGAACTCATCATCTCTTGAGTCCCTAAATCTAACAGACTCTCCATCAATCTTCCCCACAACAGCTGCCTCTTGCTTTCCACTAGGGCGATTTTTTGAGGACGGATAATCTTCTAGTACATGCATCTCCTCTGTCTCAACTTTGATAGAACCAATATTGGTTTCAGTAACTTCAAGGCAAGGTTTGAGTTCTATGTCGAATCTACAACCTGGAACTTTGCTATCCTCCTGCAAAATAATGGCGATGTCAAAATTTATAGGAGTGAGTTTTTTTTCTTGTCTTGTTTGCCTAAAAATCAACAGCAATAAGTTCAGAATAATGCATACAAATCAACAGAAAAAATGCTTGAAATATTAACACTTCTTTCAACCAACCTCCACGCTCCCCACCTCACAAAAGAATAAATAAATAAACAAAACTAATGAAGTTCCAATGATTACTAGTCCTTCTCGTGGGGGGGTGGGGGGGGGGGGAAGGAAGATGAAGGACTTGAGATAGTATCGATCCTGCCAATGAAGGTCAGAATCAGAAATGTTCTGCTCAGTGACATAAGTCAGAAACAGAATTGTGACCCAAAACATTTTTCCCATATTTATGGTGCATAGTCTTTTGCGGTCTTACATTCATAACTACCATTTTAAAACAGAATAGAAAATACATTCGGTAATAAGAATACTAGCTTAAAATATATTAGATGTTAGTCTTAAAATACATAGCTAATTGATAAGAAGATACTATGAAAAATACGAGAAAATAATTAATATTTGAAATGAAACACTGATCAGCAGAATGGCTCAAGAATTATAACGAAGCATTTTAACCAATTTAATGAGGTGCATGGAGAACACCCATAATAACAACCACCATGAAAGTAACATTCTGCGTTTTCCCTTTTTTCCTTTGGGGGGGAGTAGGATGAGAGAGAAGGAAGAAACAACATGCACAAGTCCAGATAAACGGCCAAACATTTATCCAAGAAAAAATGAACAAATACAAAGCTAAATTTTATTATGTACCTAAATAAGCAACATTCGATAGCTGATTGTAGGATTGAAGACAACTGAATAATGGCAAGAACAAATATAAACTATCACCTATAGCAACAACGTAAACTTGACATATTTTTAAGTAATATACATACCAGAGGAGGACTAGCGCATTCCATGTCTGGATGAACCTTTATGCTGCTTGTTGCAATTTTCGACAGGTAGTTGGTGTCAATTTTACCATCTTGCTCCTCCAATTTTGCTTTTATTCCCATAAATGGCTTCTCAAAAGATAAGGCTTTGTTATCTGTTGAGATACATGTCTTTTCAACAGCACTGGTTACTACTACATTGCATGAACTATCACATGCCGCTAATTCATTATCGACTGGCTGAGGAATATCAGTAGATATCTCTCTCTCAAATCGTACCGTACTTGCTTCAGGAATGTATACACTCTTTGAGGAATTCGAACAATTTGCTCTTCTTCCCTTGAAAACGCCCCAAAGGAATAATAAGGTATTCCACCCTGCAAACCAACAAATCACAAATTTTATCATCCAGTTTTGCCCTCTCAAATAAAATGTGTTAAAACACAAAAACAGGGAACCACAAAATAAAATTAAAAAAAAGGACTAATCCGAAAACTAAGAGACAGAAACCAAAATAAATCTAAAAAATCACAGTCATCAAAGGACCTAAGAGGAGATAGTTTGTCAAAAGGTGAAAGGTGCGGTCCAGTCATACAATTTCAGAGTCAGGAAGTCATGCAATGAAAACCTTCCCCAGCTAATTTGGGATTATGACAGAGTTGATGATTTGACAACTAAAAATCACTGTTCTCAAAAGATTCTGAGCTGCAATATGTTAAAATTAGTTGATATCTTCCCTATAATGTCACATCATATAGGTGGAATGTAAGAAAAAGATTTATATAGCCTGTTCTCACTATTTTGCTATTAAGAAGCAATTAATTCTGAGTTGTGCTTAAGCAGTAACAAGAGGCCATTCAATGAAAACCACTCAATAGACCAAAATAACTCCAAGCAAATGATCTACAAAAGATGGAATGAAGTCACTCTCTAAACCTTACATTAAATACATTCTGTAATCGGTACCATTTCTGTCAATGTTTTTTTAGTGTGCTAAAAAAACATTAACCATTTGCAGTACATCAGCACACCTAAAATCTTTCAAAAAAAAAAAAAAATTCTACCCTTCGATCAAATCAACAGTTCTATAACATTTTATTATGCAGCTTGGAGCACCGAAGTCAATAAAAGAAAAAGAAAACACTCTTTAGCAACAGAGGCTTTCCATGTTGGCTGATGCAGAGTTTATAACCAAAAGGCCTTTTTTTACCCCATCATATGGATCCTATGTTTGAAACACTAAGAGATGATATAACTCAAAACTCTGCCTAGGATTTGGTCTTTGATGCATCATATAGTCACCCTTACAACTGATGGCCCTAACTCACATAATGGCATGATAACAAGAATCAACCAAATCAACTTCCTTAAATCTAAACAGCCCCCACAATTTAAGGATTTCAGTGGATGAGAGTTTTAGCTAGATCTATTATAGCCTGCAAAGTTGTCCACCACTTTGCAAATCTAGAGCACAGATGTGGAAAATGAAAAGCCTACGCACATAAGTTGTAAATCGTGGTAAAACACGCTTGATCCAATTACACTACCTTTTCCACATACACTATCTTTTTTTTTCCCCCCACATACACTACCATTTTTTTTCCATTATTGTGAATGGAACTGAATTTGAGGCTCATTCAATTCTTTTAAAGCTTTGCATCTAACAGGGGAAATACTGTGTTATTTTCAACAGCAACAGTTGCTTACTTTTGGCAAGTATGCAAGGAGCAAAAATCGAAATTAGTCCCCATGACCATGCTTTACGAGTACCTATAGGGCCTTGTGACTCTTAGATCAAAGGATATAGCCCGCCAAAAGGAAAATTACAGGCTACTAAATTATATTTAAATATCTCAATTTTGTAACAATCCTTACGCTGGCAACTTTGAGGAAGTTGGTTGGATGGGAATATCAGGAGTTCAACTCCTTCAAAATTTCCTTTGAGGGCAAGATCATTCTTGATCATGGTATCCAAAAGGGTCTTGTAGTAGTTCTCATAACTGCAACATTAGCAGAAGGAATGTTTAAAAAAAATATATATATATATATATATATATATAGCAATAAGAAATTGCATAAATGATCAAGCAAGTAGGAGAAAGGAGAGAGGAAAAGGGGGAGGTGCAGACACGGGGAAAAAAAAACAATCTATTTGAATATACCTTTCAAGGTCCTTCGCAAAGAAGTATAGAGCAATATTATCTTCTTTAGGGCCACTGTCATGAAACTGTGTTGGCCAAGTGCTCAAACGAGGTACTTCATTCAAGGGAATCTTGTGGGCAAAAGTGTTGACAACTTCAAGCACTTTAGGTGATGCAAGGCTTGAGAGATGAGCTTGAATTCCTCCACAAAACTCAGGAGGTTTTCCAACTTTATGCACCTCAAAAGCCCCTCTGCATAGAAGTAACAGAATCCATCTCATTTAAGAAACATCTCAAGGCACAGTCCACTGCAGCAAAAAATGAAAAGGACCCAAAATGGGCATCCTTTTCACAAAAAAAAAATATATAAATATATATATATATATATATAGTTCAATAGATGGACAAGTATCCTACTGCCAGATGTATTGATGTTCTGGGATGGCTGACATCTTCGAGACAGAAGACACTGTGACTAAAGGAGGGGCGGAGATATCTCTCATTGAAAGTTCGCCAACAGAAGAAACTATAGAGATAGCATTAGTGGAATCCGAATTAAGCAGCTTCGTATTACCAATGGAAGCCTGATTACATGGATTTGTTTGCCTTTCATGAGTACCGTCAACAGAAATCATATTCTTCGCCTTCATGGAAACTGATGATGGATCTTGAGAAGTTCTTTCACAAATTCCAGGCCGCAAACGGATAGCTGCCTCAATTGCTGCTTTCAACTTATTGCCTTTGTTTATCTCCTCCCTAGAATTCCTTGAAGCAGAAAGATCAGCACCAGATGCCTGAGAGACTGAGCAATATTCAGCTGTATGACCCATTTCTTTACATTTTAGACATGGTAAACTTTTTGAGGAGTGACTAGAAATCTCCCTGGATCTCTCACTCTGATTTGTTGAATCTAATGACCAAGATAGCCCATCCGACATAACTCCATTAAAATTACTAGGTTGCCTCTCAGCTGTCCATGAGGAACTTGATGAGGGTTCCTCCTTCAGGCTCACTTGGTTTGACTTCTGTTCAGAAGAAATGCACCCATTGGTGGATGAAACTCCAACAGCTACAAATTAAGAAGAATGTCGTTAACTTGTATGAGGTAAAAAATGGAACAGACAACAAAACACTCTGGTTTAAGTGAACACTAAAAAGAAAAAAAAAATTAACAGTCTCTCCATCAGAAAGTTACAACATACCAGAAGTAACTGCATTTTCTAAACCTTTGTGAGCTAGATTGCTGGTTGATCTTGATAAAGTACTTGTTTTTCCATCAGACAGAACAACCTTAGTTTCTCGGTTATTGCTTGCAGATGATTGAGAAATTGTATCAGCACGAGGTGTCAATTTCTGATCAACCTTAGGCATGGAGACAGTAGAACTAGAGCGACCCAATTTTGAGAAATTTTTCCTTTCTAATGATATCCGCTCTTTAACTTGCTTTAATCCTTTCAGATCTTGAACATGAGGATATTTAGAAGATAGCATTTTAAATGTTGATTCCCCAGTATTTAACCGTCCTGAGTTAATGGATTTAAATGATGTGGATTTGCCCATCAATCTAGCAGCTTCCTCCTTGCTATCAACGGATGCAGGTTCTCTACCACTTATCCGTTTTTGAAGAGAAACTTCATCTACAAGCTTCACTTTGGGTTTGCAATTTAATGCATTGAATGAATTGGATTTCAATAAGGTACCTGTATCAAGTGTAACAGAAAGCCAATGCTTAAAATCAACAAATATATGCAAAATATTTTAGCCAACAAAATCAATTCACCTACCCTTTGGTGATTGCAGCAGTGGACCAGAAGTAGGAGAACGAACAGTTTCCAGCATGTCATTACCAGAATGAATGTCTGGAGAAATTTGTGGAGATGGCCTCACTTTCCCCTTATCTAAGTTCTTGAATGAAACCTCTCGAGACAAAAATGATCTCGGTGATCCCATTTTTTTTTCAACAGCCTGCCTTTTCGAAGCTGAAGCATCCTCTAGATTTTCTGCATGCCTCTTACCTAAGCTTTGTGTATTTAAGCCGAGTTTATTTGCCTTTTTCCCCTCAGAATCCAAACCTTGAAAATTCAATGGTAAAAGGAGGTCAGTACATGCTCTGGCCAGAGTGCCATTTTTTATTCCATCTGCTTGATAGCTAACCTTGTTTTTGGCTTTCACTTTCCTCAGCCAGCTTGCATTCTTCACAAAGCCAATCACCTTCAGGAACCTTTTTAAGCATTTCTCGCATGCAGTACCTAATCAATAGCATTAATAATGTAAATTCACCAATGAATATGGTGCACAGATAAGAATTAAACACAAATGCAATAAAACCTGCTGAAAAATATATGGATAAAGGGATGTCTACACTTACGTGTGCTCTGCACCATCAGCGCACTTGCTACATACAGCAAGCAAATCTTCTCGCCCAGCATCCCCACAAATATCACAAACCTTAACCTATTCCAGACAAATTGGGTGAAAAAGAAAAGATAAAACAACAAAACTATTGCAAAGGGGGGAAGGTGACAACAACAGATCTAGCAGCCCTGCAAGGTAAAAACAAAGGGAATGTTTCTCTTTAAGAAATATAATTTTGATGGAATCCAATTTAGTATTCTTAAACCATTTTGACAAGGACCCGCATATTCATTTTCAATGCATTTATTATCTTTTAAAAGATTCCTTTTAACCACACCTAGAGGAGTATAGGACCTGACCAGAATCTATAACCTTAGAATAAGTTAAAGAATATAACAAAAATCACTCCTCCATTCTCCTAGTAATGTCACCTGCACTCCAAGTGCAAAGGGAAAACCAATTAAATATGGTACTTTAATGTCTTTCCTCTAAAATTGATTACATTAAGCTAAACCACCTCCACAATCTAAGTACTAAAAAAAATCTAGTGATAGCCAATCATGCATGCACACTCCATTTTAAGAATCAGAAAGAACAAAATAAAATTACTTACATCATGTTCTGTGGCAACAGATTCACAACTCTCATCTCCAGAAGCTGCTTGTAAAGGAGATTCCTCCTTGTCAGGTAACTCAACCAACTCATTCGACTCATCATGCTCATCTTCGTTCAAGCTTTTCCCAGCTTTATCCTGTGGTTCCATGTCAATATCTGCTTCTGACTTCAGATGGATTCTGGTAGAAATCTCAGAACTGCCTCCAACAAGGCTCTTGTCACTTTGAGAATGTGAAAATGGACTTCGGATCCTCATTGAACTACTGCCAGCATCTACCTCCTTTATAGAAGGAAGTTCAGACAAGTCTACCTTCTGGGTAGAAAGCACTTTTCCAGATCCTAAACTACAAACTGACACGGAACTACGAGATGAATTCTTACTGTCTAAATCCTTGTTACAATAACTGAAAGCTGCATTTGCATCGCTGGTTCTACTAGCACATGAAAAACTATCATCAAGGCCTTCAACATTTTTGGAACCATCATACTTGTTTGAGAAAATTCTCTGAATCCTAACATCTTCTGCTAAATCAGATACATCAGATGGCCTTGTATTTGCTTTATTTTCTAAATTTTCAGAGTAAGAATCATGACTTGAATTGACACTCTGTAAATTGCTGGCTTCACTGGGGGTATGCTGTAAGCTGTCACCAGTTTTATCCTCATTGATAGAATATTGACTTGCCACAGCAACACTATCAGTTTCATCGGAAAACTCATCTTTCTTCAATCCCATTTGAGCTATACTAAGGTGCATACAAGATGAACAAGGAGCAGAGCACACATTGCATATTCCAGATGCAGCTTTTGTATGGACCTTTTGACTCATGGAACGCCTAATTAATTTTTTTCCAGTTTTGGGTGGCACCTAAAAAAAATGCAGAATTGCAAAAATAATAAGCAGAAAGATCCATGCCTTTTAACAAACATGTTAGTGGCCTTTCCCCCAAAGAAAAAAAAAATCTTATCCAACAAATCTCATAGCAAAATTTCATTCAACCATCAGAAAGGAAAAGATTCGGTGGCCCTGATATCTACTTCGGCAGAGAAAAGTGCTTTAGCAAAAAAAATAATAATGAGCTTGGTCTCAGATAAATTATCTAGAAAGGATAAAAGAAAGCACCAATCTAATCTTTACAGATTCTAACTATCTAAAATAGCGGGTTCCTTTAAGATAAGGCTGAATCCCGGATAAACAATGGGCACATTGAGACGTATACAAGTCAAACAAGCAATATTCATAACAAAAAGAAAAAAGGCTTTGTCACAACAATAGATAATAGAAAAAAAATTCGATATAGTCCTTTTTAAATCACTAGCTATATAGACTGCTAACACATGGATTTTTTGAAGGTGTGGAAATTAGAGACCATCACTACTTACATTAATGCAACCCAACATAAATCTAAATGTTACTCAAGCATCATTTATGATTTGAAGCTCCCTCTTTGCACCAGAGATGTAAGAGTATGACCCTTAAAGAGGACAAAAGGCTAAGAGGTAAATGATCTTAAAATATTTGACAGGCCCATCAATGAGACAACTCACAAGCCATTCTGTAGGACTGTGTCGAGAAATTATTTCTGCCTCATCTTTTATTTTAGCCCTTTACCTGTTTTCTGTTTGACTTTCTGATATGTTGTTGTCAAACTTAAGCAACCAATTCATAGTAATACACAAACCAATGTTATTTTGTGCACCATAACTTCTATTTTTTAATTAGATTTTCCCTTCTTATTGTGTCGTAATAACAATGGCATATACATCAACAAAATAATCCTACCAAAGCTCATCCTCTAAGTCAAGTTGAATTCGAATCATAGCATCATGCAACCTGGCATCATACATAGTTTATAATATTTCAACTTCACCACGAAGACTACTCTCATTTCCAGGCAAAATCAAGTCAAACTCATACTAAATTTCCTTGCTGAATCATCCTAATGGTTTCCATTCAAAAATCTAGAACTTATAGCTCCACATCAAAAGTTTGCCTTATATCCTCAAGCTTCACAGCATAAAATACTGTTTACCCTACATGAAAAATCAAGATGTTTAAACAGCAGCAACACAAAAATTTTATCCTCCTCCAAAATGAAGTAAAAAATTGACAGTCTTAACCCCTGCAGTCTGTGATTTTCTACAATCAATAACACTGTTGTCATTTGTTATTCTCAGTTGCCAAAGAATGCTAAAGAACACCCCGTGTCCTCTGTAATTACCTCCTCGTACTGCGTACTAATTCTCATACTGTCTCACACATCAGTAATATAACTTCAGCTTTCATGACAAGGAATAAATTCCTACACTCACTAAGATGCTAGCACTAATTAGGCCACACAAGTCACCAAATCAAGCTCTGATGTATTTCAGCAGCCAAGCAACAAAAACGATCCCAATAGCTCATAATTCAATCAACTTTAGCTAGCATCCCCGCCAATCAGATCTTGACAGCTGGAAACTTACCATGAGTTCCAAAAAGGAAAACCATGGCCTATAAGCACTTGTTTCGGTACAAACAAAGTAAATTTTTAACAACTCGAATATTTTTTAAAACAGGCTGAGAAGTTGTATTCCTTCAATTTTCTATTCTAGCATTCATCTTGCCTACCTATCTTCTCATTCTCCAAGTTTTCAACATCATTCAGTCTTCACCAAGAAAATTTCTAAAGTTAAACATAACATATCATATATCCAAAGAGAGGAGCAAATGCAAAGAACATGGCACTTTAATTTGTTTTTACCAATAAATAGATGTTCTTCCTTCTTTCAATTCAAAAGTCAGAACATTACACTAGGGAAAGAAAAATATTTTTGCAAGTTAAGAACAGTGTTGTCAAGGCCGCAATGCACTCCGAGGCACTAAAGCCTTAATATTGCCTAAGGAGCCAAGGCACAAAAAAAGTGCTCGCCTGAGGGGAGCAAGGCACAAGATATATGTGTCTCTGTGTGTGTGTGTGTGTGTGTGTGTATATAATAAGCTTAAGATATATAATTCTGTCAATAAACTCGAAAAAGTTGTCTACTGGTATCCTACAAAACATGTAAACTTTTCTTTTCTTCTCTGGCAAATATGCACCATTTCCATATGGTCCCAAGTTTGTGGTTGAACAGTCAGACATTGAGAAGTAGAGAGTTTGTTGTCCATTTTTTACTATTAAAGGTAAAGTTCATAAAAGATTTAAATAAAAGAAATGCTGGAGAACTTCTATTAGACGAGCTTTTTTTGCACCTATCACCTTACAGAAAAGCGCGCCAAGACACACCACGCATGCACCCGATCAAATGCGCCTAGCCAGGTAGGGTCAGAAGCGCTTTTGTTTTCTAGTGTTAAGGCACAGCTCCTAGGCACAAGCCTTGACAACACTGGTTAAGAACACAGACTGCAGATTACTCTGTTCTCACCATACTCTTCTGAATATTCTGATCCATGTCATCCAATGGCACTTGCATGCAATAAATCCCTCTTAAAACAGGTGCAATCTAAAAAGCACATCAAACTGTATCAAATAAGCATCATAAAACAAAATCCAGTAAGTATAATCCATTGCACAAAAACTGCTCAAATTTACATTACAGCAAAAACTTGCATCTAAACTCCATACAGGCCTAAAATAGAGCATACTATACAGCGCAAGTAAACACAACAAGCAAGAAAATAAATAAATCCAATTTCCAAAGAGTCAAACCCTAATTCCTAAAATAGGCCACCGAACACCACAATGGACTGATACAGGAAGCTTCATGATAAGTATTACCATATTTCCACATTTTCAACGGCTAAAATTAAAGGAATCATAAATTCTAATGAAAACAATATACTATTTTGAATCTACCATGGATCAGTCGACCCCGTCTACTAATCTATTCTAGCTATGAGCAAATTCCTAGAATTTTAGGCAGGCCGGGGGATTAAAATCCGAAAAAAATGAATATATTATCCAAATGTTTCTAACTGATAAAATTAAACGAAACCCTAATAAGAGATTATTTGATATTACATACCTCTGATTCCTTGTTTATCGCGGTTGCATTGCAAAGCTCCTCAATACGCCGCTCCTTCCGCCTCACCACAACGGCTGCTGCTTTCGCCGCCGACATTGAGGACGCAAACGATTGCAATGCAAATTGAACATTAAACTAATTCCTCTCTTTCACTCTCTCTGTGGATTCCCCTCTCTCTCTCTCTCTCTCTCTCTCTCTCTCTCTCTCCTTCCCTCCCTCTTCAACCGCTGCGAAAGGTTTTCGATTCCAATTTCAATCTCAATCCCCCAAATTATACTTCAAATATCCTTGTTTTTCTACCAAAAAAAAAAAAAGAATAACCTCATATTCACGAAATATACAAGAAAATAAACCAATATAAAACAACAAAATTAAATTATTTCAAAGTCCTCTCTGGACTTTTCTTTCCTCTTTTATTCTTTCTCTCTCGTTGATCTGATAAAGAAATCTTGCAATTTCAATAACAGAATCCAACTTCTCCCATCCATAAACAAAATTTTAAAATCTTAATAAATGAATAAATAGATAAATAAAATTTACCTCTCTTTGTTTTTTTTTTCACTCTTTTCTTACTCCTTTTCCTCTGAGCTTTCGCTCACTCTTAAGGCTCCCTTGGTCCCGTTTTTTAAATATTCCCTTTTTTTTCTCTCTCCCTTTACATAATTTTATCGAGGAAAAATGTTTTTGTTTAGTGTAAAAGTTCATAAAAATAATAAAAATTTTATATCCTAATTCAGTGCTGCAATCTTAGTATACTTTTTTTTTTCCCCTTTTTTTCATTTTTTTTTTTTTTTGTTTAAAGCAGCGGAGAATATAAGCCAGTTGGAAGGGAGAGGTGCTTGTCTGGTCGCACATGCGAAGATGGATTGTGTGATTCCAGCACGAACGAATAGCGATGTTTACCCGTGTGGTCTTGCTTAAGATTAGGTAATTACACGTGGGATTGATTGGAGGCTAGCTGCTATCTTGCGCCTCTGAGTGTCGTGCTCCTTAATTTCCTCCTTTTTTTCCATTTTTCCCCTGATTAAAACTGAAAACAGGATTTTGTTGAAATAGAAGGAAAGTTAACGCGTCTGTTTGACCTGTCAAAATAATTGAACTTTATTTAGTTCAAACAAATTTTATTTAACCTTATTTATTATTATTATTATTATTATTTCGTAGTACAATTTTAAGCCAATTTTTAGATTAAAAAATATTTGAAGTTTTAATTTTTAATTTTTTAACAAATTAGCTGTAATCTCAAGGAATTTCAATATCGTTCTTAAAATTCTTCAACATGAAACTGGGAACAAGCAGCCAGACGGGCGTTTTTTTCTTTCTTCTTACCTAAGCACCATATGGGCGTTAAAAATTATCTGACTTACTATTTAAATTTTAATCTTATTAAGTACAATAATCATTTAAATTAATATCGACGTGATAATCAATATTTAATGAAAATATGATGCATGATAAAAATCTAAAATGAATAACATATTTAATGAAATAAAAATTTAATTATCAAAATAATAATTTTTTAAATACTAAACTAAAGATCTGATTAAAGTACAGAAATAAAATGAATATTTAATCCTTATAATTAGGACTTCAAGCCTTAGATATAATATTTAAGTCACTAAACATTTAAAGAATTAAAAAAAATTATCAAAATATGATCTAAAATTTATGGTCCTTATCTATTTTTTTAAACTTAGAATTTTACGTAATTAATAATAATTTGATACTTATTTTTGGATTCCAACCGTTTCACAATTGATTCTTATTTGAATTTTCAAACTAATTAATCGTTGGACACGATAATACTCACACTTTATTAGAGGCCAAAACTATCTTATTAGAATTACCGAGTATTAAAATATATATAGCTGAAAATCTTATATCTTCGTCTTAAGTAACATGAATGCAATTTTGGTCAAACAAATTAAATAATTAGAAGATGATAAAGATAGAAAAATGAAAAAAATATTTAAAATTATATATGTACAAAAATATTGTAATAAGAAAGTAAAATAATATATAAAAAATTGAATGATAAAATAATTAACTAAAATGATATTGCATAAGGTAAGTTTTTTGTTTCAAAATTTATGAGATTTATTTTAAATTTGCATGCTAAGTGGGTACATATTAAAAAGAAAAAACAATGGGCAAGTACGTAAACCGAACAAAGCCAGCGAAATTACAATAATTTGATGCTAGGCACACGTTATCATGACATCGTATTAAGAATAGGAAACCCACTTCACACACATATGTACGTGTGTGTATGTATGTGTGTGTGTGTATATATATATATATATATATATATATATGTATAATTATAGAATATATTAATAATAGAGTTTTTTTTTTATTTCATAAGTAAAATTAAATCACAACTATATTCTAAACATATATATTTAAAAAATAAAAAGTAAATAAACAAAAAACATAACAATATTTTAAGCTCACTTGTAGAATTAAAAATTTTACTACACGTACTGTATAATAATTCTAAAAAATTCTATTACATGTATCGTGTAATAATTCTACTATTATAAAATCATGTTAAGAATAGGAAATCCTTTTCAAACATTCACATATATATGAATAATTATTTAATATACTGATAATAGAGTTTTTTAACTTCATAAGTGAAATTAAATCACTATCATGTTTCTTAATATATATTTTAAAAAATAAAAATTAAGTAAACAAGATACATAGTAATATTTTAAACTTGTTTGTAGAGTTAAAAAATTTCACTATAACGTGCCATATAATACTTGTATATATAAATATATAAGCAAAAAAATGGTTGGGCTATCAAATTGTAATTGTAATTTTAATTTCCAGAAATAAGCAGTAATTGATATGAAAAATAAACAAAAATATTAATATTTAAAAAGTTCAATTACTCTTGGGTGTGTCATACATGGAAATTGGAACACATAGATCAAATAAGGATAAAAATTTTAGGATAATTATCTAGTATATGGATAATAATTTTTTTTTTAATTTTACAATCGAGATAAAAAGATCAACACAATTTTTTATTATATATTTAAAAAAATAAAAAATAAA
>JBBYHM010000013.1:8694646-8720409 GCA_038381775.1 Adansonia rubrostipa
TTATTTAAATTTATGAAAATCTTACTAAAGTCCAACCCAATATGAGTGTCTCTGTCCTATTCCTACAGGCCTTACGTCTTGACCATTTTGCATGCCATTTATCTCTCTGTAACTCATTACTTATTGAAGAGAAAACATGCAAGAATAGGAGATCTCTACATGTACCAGATTGGAAAATGCAATAACTTCCCAACCCTTCATTTCTATGGCGAAATTTTGCTACAACACTCGCAACCTTTCACAAACAAGAAATCAGCATTGCCAACTAAGGATGGCAACCTCAAAACGGCCAAGCATAACGCGCCTCCAGCAAGCCGCCTATTCCGCCAATGTCAAGGCTGTTAATAGCCCCTCCAGCACCTGCTCATTTACTACCGGCACCATTCAATTAAATTGTAAAGCAGAGGTTCGTATCGAAAAACAATAGGGCTGAATACATATACATGTTTAAAGAACTGGAAGTTAAAACGAATTAACAAATGTATTATCAACTGAAGTAACACAAAATAATTATTCTCCCTATATATCATAAACAAAATTTAAGCTTGGAGTTCTTGATCCAGACAATTCCGTTCTTAAGGGGTTTTCGAAGTGTTTTTACCTAGTTAATTTGCAACTGCAAATTAGTGGCAATGGTTCATCTTCCTGAATGAAAAGGGGAAAGAAAAAAAAAGAAAGAAAAATCACGAGCAAGAAGCACTATCATGCAACGGCTAATGTGATTAGTCGGCGAATAAGCAAAAAACCATGACCGGCTCCATCTCATCATGTTTTCTTCATTGTTTAAACAGAGCATAGTAGATGAAGAAATTTACTTTGATTCAGCTTTAAGTAGTCCATACACCATATCTTTAAGAATTTTCTTTTTGGTTGAATCTAATATTGGTATCCCGAACAAAGTTGTAAAATAATGTAGTAGCCAGCATCTCAATTTTCTTAAAAGTGGTAGATGCTTTGCATTTCAATGCACTGTTTCAAATTAATGACAAAAAATTGTACTAACTAAAATTATATGTTAAGTTTACATCTACGTTACCCAAACTCTTCATTTTTCCTTAAAGTATCTATGTCCGACGCTTATGTCGAACACATATTTAAACAAGGGTACTAGAATAGGATGAAAAAACTTAAAACAAATTGAGGATACTTGGATCGAACACATACATGCATCCAACACTCACCTGAAGTCCTAAGTAACATAGGTATAAATGTTTGAAACAAAAGCTATACATTTAGCTCAATTTAAAAAGTTCATGATAATACAAATCATAATATAATAGAGAGATAATAACTATGAAAATGCTCTATAATAATAACCATTTAAGAACATAGAATTGAAGATATCTCCAAAAAAAAAAATCCTAGAAAAGATTGGATTTTTTTCACCAAATAGAAGCTTACTTCCAAACTAGTTAAACCCATATACAAAGTTCTAAATTTTTTTAGTTTATTTAGTAGACCTATATTGCTAGACGCCCCAGGGGTTTTTTAAACTGAAGTCCTTTGATGTGTAATATTTTGGCTTTTAAAAACCAAACCTAATACCATATATGATATAACCGAACCAAACTCCGCCGATTTGGATAGATCCAGTTCATCAATTTTTTTAAAATTAAAAAAATTCTATAATTTCAAAATAAATATTTATTTTAATATTAAAAAAAATTAATTAAATAAAACATAAAATTTCATTCAATTAAAATAATTGTAATTTTTAAACTTATGAATCGAAAGCCTATCCAAACCGAATATATTCAATTATTTATGCAAACCGAACGTTACCGTTTAAATTGATTTTCAGTTTTCTAGAATTTTTATTTTTCTAAAGCTCCCTCTCCCCTGACAAACTATTCTCTCTCTAAAAGGAAATGAAAGTCTTTTCAACCACTTTTTGCGTTTTTTGATGGGATTAATTGGTTGTTATCAATTGACTTTATCAGATCTGTGGAGTTGGTCCAGCAGGGAAAAAAACATAATAGTGAAAAGATTTTGTACAAAGCAAAACTTCATATCTCAGAGGCCGAAACGCATTGGAATAATCGGAGGTTAACTTATAAAAACTTCATATCTCAGAGGCCGAAACCCATTGGAACAATCGGAGGTTAACTTATAAAAGGTAGCACGTGAAGTAAAATGGAAAAAAACTAGGGTCATGTGTAATGGATTTTGTGAAAGTCCAGTAGTAGTTATCGATGCTATCCATTTATAATGATTATATTTTTTAATTTGATTTTTAAATTTGTAATGTAATAAAGTAAAAATCATATATCACAAAGATTTTTAGAAATTTAAAATTGATTTTTAGAATAAGTAAAAAAGAAACGACAAGATAGAAAAAATAATAGAGTTTACTTGAGAAAAAATAAACAATAAAAGTAAATAAGAGTTATAAATTATTTTTGTTTTGAAACAAAATAAAAAAATCTTAAAAATAATTTAAGTAATAAAAATCAACAATGAAAAGACTTTAATAATAAATTGATATTACTTACTAGTGTATTATTATCAATCATTAAAAACTCTTATGCATATTTTTTAAACAAATAAATCACCCAAGAAATCAAACGTGTATTAACTTCTTTACTCTCCCTTACTTATTAATTAACTAAATTAAGCATTATAATTAACCTTTATCATTTAACTAACTTAAAAGAAGCTTTAGAATATAATTAAAAAATAGCATTAAAAATTAAAAAAATTTAACTAATTCAATCTAACAAAATCAAAAGCTGATTTTATGTAAGAAAAACTTATATTTTTCATAACTTCTAAAATAAAAACTTGACCATCCTCATTAAAATTATTTTGCTACTTATGTAAAACTAATCAAACTATTACTAATTTAATTAATTAAACTAGCTCTAGATTAAATATGAGAAAACTACTAGTATGCATCCTAAAAGTTAAAATCATATAACCATGACATTTAAATAGAAAAACACAAGATATTTGTTAAAAAAAATAACTTTGAAAACAAATTCATTTATTTCTCATGATAAATTATAAAAAAACTTGTAAATCTTTTTACCACCAAATAAAAAACTTAGAAAGACATAGTTTAAAAAATAATGAAGAAAATAGAATGAGATAATAAGAATGAGATGATCAAAACTGTTTAACCTCTCTCTATTTATAGGGACAGAATTAAACTAAAGCTAGAGATAAAAATAATTACAATAATTAATCACAATAAAAATAAAAAATTAATTTCTAATATTTATTTTGATCTCTTGAGAAGTTATGTGCAATCTTCTTTCTAAATGTAACCATAAAGTTGGATTTGTGAGCTGATTTTCTTCAATTATCCAAGAGATAAATATAATCTTCAAAGGTAATTATTCCAGCTTTCAAGATCTTAACCTAAGCAGAACTTTATCTTTCAACTTCTTCTAGTGTGATTAAAGTTCTTCAAGATTAGATCACTAGAATTCAAAACTCACACAAATTCCCTAACTTAGCCAATTTCTGCTTCTTTTGTATTTTTCATCCAATTAAATCCTGCAAAAAAAAAATAAATGCTTATGATAATCATAAAAAATAACTAGAAAAAATTAAAATAAAAAAGTAATTCATATAAAATTAAGCACATATCATCTGGTATATCTCGACCAATACCATCGGTGCCGATACGATATTAACTACTATGATCCTGAATAATTGACCAACTAAATAGGAAATAAAAGTGCTAATGGATTCCAATTGCATTTTGGCGATAAGCTAGTGAACCATCAGCTACTGCATTAAATCCAATAGTATCTTGTCATTATTCTTATAGCAGTCAATACTTATCGGTACCGGTGATATCAATCGGTACGTAAGATTATGGGGCAAAAAACATGCACATCAAGCTTCTATTGCTGTTTTTCATTTGGTGTCACCATAATCCAGTGAGACCTGTCTCACTCAGCAGCCTATTTCACTTAAGATTATGGGGCAAAAAACATGCACATCAAGCTTCTATTGCTGTTTTACATTTGGTGCCACCATAATCCAGTGAGACCTGTCTCACTCAGCAACCTATTTCAGCAATTCTAACCAAAAAATATATATATTTTATTCGGGAAAAATATTAGATATCATTATTTTCCCCACCAAAAAAACCTTAAATTAGGTTAAATTTTGTCTTCAATAAACGATAGAAAGTATTTTAAGAATCATGTGTTTACAGATATAACGAATAGTATTATTTAATGTAAATTAACATTGTAAACATTATTTTTGAGCATATAGATATAATCGAAATATATTCCTCAAATTTACACTTGCATAGAAAAACACGATTGGTATAGCAAGACACACTGGTACAGAACCAAACAAATTTTTCTAAAGAAAATCTTAACACTAGCCAGTATGTATTGACAACCTCGATCTTCATTGTTGCAGCTGCAATTTTTACTGTAACCCTTCAAGGAATTTCGTTGCTATTAGATAATCTAAATGTTAACTTAAGGTTTGATCTCCTAAATAGGATTAGACATTTTTAGTGTTTTCAAGAACTTTTAGGGGACAGTAGCGTTGTTTATAGGAATCCTTGCAGTCCAACTGATATTGTTGTCTTTAATACGGGTCTACATCTTAGGTGAGTTCAAGACAGCTGCTTTAGGAGATAAAGAGAAACAATTCTATGTAACGACTTTCAGAGCCAATCTTAATGAACAATAATGCTTTAGCATACATTATTCATGACATCTAGAGACAGCTGCCTTTCAAGATGAACCAGACACCAGTTTAAGCATAAGGAAAGAGGCAACAATTACGCAGCTTTTTAATAATGTGCAATAATGACAGACTTAATTCCATGCGTATGAATATCAATTCAATATAAAAAATGAAAAAAAAAAATAAAGGTAAAAAATGGATCAAATTTAAAAGGAATGGAGAAGCATCACATGGTATAAATAGTGTTGGGTTCATTACCTGTTTTTAGGCTCGAAACACAATTGAAATTGCATAACGTGGCAAATCTAAAACAAGGAAAACAGTCCAATAAGATGCATTCGGTATTGAGACAAGCAGGCAAAAAGTACCATTTTCTCTTTTCCTCACTAAAATATGTTGCTTTGATTAAAAGTTACAATGATGGAAATGAAGTGATTTGTTGATGTTTACTTACATGATGATAAATCAATCAATAGGGTGTTTGTCAGCCTGGCGAGACGTATAATGTGCAGAAAGCAAAAGCAGAGAAAGGAAAGCACTGGCTACAAAAATTGCATCAAACCATCGGTGGTAAAAGTCAAACTGAATATCTCCACCCAAAACATCTGTTATAATCAACCTGCCAAGGAATACACATAACTAATATGGCTCCAGGTTTAAAATGGAAATAACCGTAAGTTGTAGAGTGTAGGGATTAAACAATTAAAATAAGAATAATAATAAGAGCCCAGTCCAATTTAAGTCATAATCGTTCAAGCAAAAATGTGTTCACTGTTCTGCAGAATACTAAACTAAGAAACTCAACCATGATATATGGTGATTACAGTCATGAGATCAGTGCCAAAGACAAGTACAAGCCAAAATAACAATAAATAAAAGCACATTCAGTAAAAGATCCATTCAATAGTAAAAATAATTTGATGTGATTTCTTACCCATCCGGATGATATTGAAGCATACAAAAGTAGCTCCATTTTTCCTAAAGGCACAAACAAAACGGGTTTGCCCCGCTGCTCTTAAAGCTTTTGTCCAATCTTACATTCTGTTCTAAGTAGTTAAAAGAACAGTTCATAATGCCAAATCAGGTACCCACGGGAAAACATATCTTAAAGATCAAGAAGGAATGGCCTTGTTAACTAACATCTTTAGTTCTGCAGAGTTAATCCAACACTCAAAGGCAACGGTCTGAGTAAGTCACTTTAGACAACATAATACTTCATAAAATAGCTATCTATGCTAAATGATAACCAACTTCTCAAGTCTATGTCCATCCTGATTGCATATTTAAGAACATTTTATGGATTCATTTAGACTGCAAAGACTCTGGCAGCACACTAGCTGGTATGCCCAATGTACCCTTCTCATTGTGTGCCTAAAGGCAAGTCTACCAAGGTTGCATTAGCTTGACTTCCATTAAGTTAACTAAGAATGATGTGGTAAATTTACCACATCACTTACCTAACATAGAAAATCCATATTTACGCAGACAACAGGTCTATATATTAAGTGACCAATCCCTTTCTCGTTTGCGTTTTTGAGTAATCTCTAATTATCCATTTCTATGCGTAACATAGCAAGATTAACTTCCGCACAGAACTAAAGATTGTACCCATTCTCTCACTTCTATTTTTTTCTTGTGTTCTTTACCACAGCACCTACTTCGACAGATAACATCTATGTTTATGCAGAAAGCTGACTGTTTCAATTAAGAGAATGAATCCATTCCCTAGTCCTCAGTCTTTTAAGTCTATCTTTAGTTATCTATTATGTGTGACACGTAGATCCATTCAGCACATCACTTAATTTTTCACTCATTTCTCATTTCTTCTCTTTTGTCTTGCATTCTAATTTATTATTGATCTAATGATGAACTGATTATAAGATCAGAGTTTGTGATCAAAGACTAGCCAAATAAAAAGGCTTAATATCATAGATTTAACTTCCTTAACAATCTCCGAAAGGCCCAATTGCCAGAAAGGCAGATCGTATATGATACTAAGGTCTGGTTATGCCTGCGTTGTCCATATAGCCAGCTGCTACCTGCTTTGTCTAAACAGTCAGCAGCTAACTGCTTTATCCATAAAGCTGTCAGCAATATTAGCATAGCAAGCATTTAATATAATTTCTCAATCCTAGGTTCCACTATAGCTTTAAAACACGGCTTACATTCAAATCTAGTATCTATATCTAAAGTAACCACCATTTCATATGGTTCTTACAGTTCACTTCTATCAATTGATAATAAACTCACTATTTAGAAAGGTTTGATTCAAGAGACAATTTCACAATGACACCATAGAGGTGAATACTAACATTAACAAAGTTTTGGGGATTCCAGAAACAGTCCTTTCACGTCAATGATTAAAGAGCACTCTATGTGCTCAAAACTATTTATTAACAATTTTTGTCCCTCTGGAAAGGGGTCAATAATAAACATCCAGGAAAAAAAAAAAAAAAAAAAAACTAGAAAGGAACATTTTTTCCTTAATGAGCAACACAAAAGATACATAAGTCATCAATCATGGACATACCTGTATTCAGTCCTCAAACTTTTTCTTATCAGAAGAATTGAAGAGAGGAAGTACATTCCCATAATTTCCGAAAGGAAAAGGACAACATTGCTTGAAGATCCGCTACCAACTCTAGAAACTGCAAAGAAGAACTGCATGCAACCAAACATTGTAAGTTAAGCTGTGGAATACTAGATAATAGGAAACACAAACTGCTTCTAAAACAAGGACGATTTCATTTTAACAGCAATGAATAGACACACGAGGTTGAAATGATGCCATAAGTTTGTGCTGCCCACGCCAATGATGAAATGAATATATAAAAGGAAAAAACAATACTCTCCATAGGAAAAGGTCAATTAATAGTAATAACAACAACAGCAATGAGTCTATCGCCAATGACAATGATAATAGTCACAAAAGCTGCTGAAGTAGCAACATAGAATCAGTCAGGATGACTGAATATTCTGAAAGATTGTAAAGTTGTCAACTAGAATTCAAAGACTAAGCATTTGCCAAATCAACAATGAATAGGCAATGTGGAGAGACTTTTAGATTTCCAAATAAATCAAGTAGACGTAGCATATGGTAACTAAAACTGCTGAACTAGAAGAAACACAAAACTAAAATGACAGCCCACAAGGACAAGATTACCTTCATTAGATTTGTTAAGAAACCCCGCACCGATATGGTGATCAAGATTCCAATAAACAGCAGGGAAATATACTGCAAATAACAAATATAAAAAAATAAAATAAGATGTCAAACATTAGCAAAGAGATTGTACATAGCAATTGCATTATAGCTAATAAAAGTGTTATTAGTAGATTAAAAACTAAAGGTAACAAGATGGTTAACCTTTTCCAAGTCACAAAATGCTAAAATTATTTGTGCTCGCTATACAAATGAATTAAATACCTAAGCACAGATCATAAAAACAACTATACAAGCCGATAAAAAAAGTATAATGAAGCAGTAGCAACTCAGGAATCAAATTATATGAGTCAATAAGCAATTATACAGAAGTAACACCTACTCAGTTTCTAAATTTATTGAACTTTGATTGAAATACTATGCACCTAAAGTCAGACCTGTCAGCAATTCCTCCGTAGTGTGCTGCCATCTAAGTTCTGAAATTACTGAAAAATAATAGTAATGTCACTTCAACTATAAGTTAGAACTATGAAGAGCGATTTTAAAACCTTTAGGTGTAGTAAGAATATTGAAGAGTCTACAAGAATACTTTTAACATATTCTCAGCAAGATACCACTAGGTTTAATCTCAAACTAACAGCTACAAGTACAACATCCCTTCTCTAAGGTTCCAGCTCAGAGGCTGCTCATTAGCCGACAACCTTTTTCCATTATTGAGGCTTGGAAGTTGGAACCCGCTATACTAAGAGATAACCAATTAACTCTAATTTAATGCAGGCAAGACTAAAATTTCGTGTAGCCCTTGAGAATACTGGAACAACCATCCTTTTACCTTCTCTAAAGGGAAGTAAAATTTTAACTACTAATGTCCTTATTTGAACAAAATGAAAAAAAAAAAAAAAAAATCTAAGAAAGGGTTAAACCCACAGAACTGAATGACTAAAGGCATAACCATCAAGCCACCAAGTTGGCATGTCATATTTCCGCACAGCATACTTTCATGTAAAACCCTTAAACATCGTGTGAATTTCACTTTCCAGCTCAAGCACTAAACCAGTGAAGCATCACATCAACAAACTTGGAGAGTTAAAATACTGTAGCATACCAGTCAATACTCTACAGGCTTTAAGGCAGGAAAGAAAGACACTATGATGATCAGATATTTGAATGTACTAGAGCAGTGTAATGACAAGAAATATACTGCTGCTAATCTTGAGGGAGAAACAGATACAATGCCACAAAGAAACACTGCTATTAACTTTGAATAAACCCCCCCACCAAACTATTTGCTAATTCTGGCTTTCCGCCAGATATCTAAAAAGGAATCAAGAGATAGGAGATCGCTGGCTTACATGAAGAATCAGAAACTCTACAAAACCTTAAAATTGGCACACACAAAGGGTCGATGGCATAATCAGATAATCCATCAGCAAGTAATATGATGTATATTTAGTATTTGATCATGCAGTTGAATGAACCAAATTCTCTCTCCTGTCTGTATTTCAGGAACAACTCCAACTCTAATTCTAAGTTCTTAAATTTTTAATTAATTTTCATTACAAACAAGAAGTAAAAACTTGAGACTGCAACTTGGAGGTCTCAACTCTCAAGTGTAAATACCGGAACAGGAAAGTGTGAGATGTAAGGGATGGGAGAGGGCATCTCCCTTTGTATAGTCCAAGACCCAATCCATACGCAGGAAAAGGAAAAAATACATAAATAAAATGAGGCCTCCCCAATAATTAATAATATGGGGCTTCCATCTTAGTCAAGTTTAGGACAAAAAAGGACCTAGAAGGCTGGAAAACTTAAGCGGTATGTGAGAAGCATATGTTACACACTACAATTTTAGGTACTTTAACATAGATGCAGACTATCAATCTATTCAAGCGCAACCCAGTAAGCTGTATTCACAACTGACCTGTGATAGCAATGCAGCATCTATTCCAATATCAAAGAACTGCAACAATATGGTAATTGACATTGTAACAGGGTCAACTGAACCAGCCTGCCAAAGAAACAGATTTTATGATACATTACGATGACTATGCAAGAAAACAGAAGAGAAAGAATGATGCAGAGATCAGAGATGCAATACCTCCTTGAAAACAACACTTTGTAAAGACTGCACCAAAAAAGATCAATCAGGCACCTTTTCATGCATTAAATCTTTAGTCGGAAAAAAAAAATGTAAGCAAAAGGAAATTGATGTATCAGCATTTTTATGATTTCAGCATTAAACACTAAACTTTTAATGACCTAACCTGCCTCAGAACCCCTTGGCATAAAAAATAAATAAATATTTAAAGCTGTTCCTCCAATTCATAGTTAGAAAGTTGTTTAACCTATTTCAAGAACAAAGCATATAGTAAATCCAGGTTCTACATGTTCCTGGGCAGTTTCCCCTACTACATTTTGATGGGAGGGCTATATCAAATCCTAGCCTTTGAAATCAACGATACAACCTTCAAACAATTTGATGCATGAAATGATTAGAAGCATCATACAGTCCAATAAAACGTCTGATTTCAGGGTGTTTTGCTGGGATTAAGTCAAGTCTAGATGATTAGCATTCTAACATCTAGCTAACAATCATAGAGACCAGGTAGCAAATGAAATGAATTTTCAGACCAAGATTAAATAGGTTTTCAGAGGCATTATTAAATAAAAATTCGGAAGACCAGGGGAGCAAGCAAAATTGACTTTCAAACCAACACTAAATAGGCTATCGGTGGGCAATAGGTGAGTTTTTACTCATGGCGTTTTAGATAGTTCAAACAATGCAAGAGAGGATCAAAATAAATCTTAATGCCTGGCTTCAGCTTTCTAGGAACCTTTAATGGAAAAATTTTTTTTAAATCTCACCTGAACGGCGAGGAGGAAATTTTTATGATTTTATTTAGACATCATCACTTAGTTATAGCTCCACGAAAATGACGCATAGTAAATTGGGAATTGTAGTAGCAGCAATAATATTTCTTATAAACAGACCAATTGTAAACCTGAATATGCGCCATCTCACTTGTTAGTCCAAGATCTTTACCAGTGCAATTTACATGGAATTCAAGGTCTCTTTTGAGAGCTTTTATATTCTTTCACCTACTCAAGAAGTAGTCTCAAGTTGCAAGAAAAAGAGATGGGATCCTAAAGTTTAACTCAACGTCACATTTCTATAATTTTATTTTATTTTATTCCATTTCTGAAAACCAATTCTTCTTTTTATTTAAATATATGGGTATCTGCATGTGTGTGTGTGTGTGTATATATCTTGTTATTATTGTTCTATCAATTAAAAAAAAAGTTTTGGCTAAAAAAATAGAATAGAAGCTATGCAGGTATCTTTGAAATAATTCACGTACCAGTGGAAGATTACAATAATGTACCCATTTTTCTCAAAATCTTTTGAGGAAAATATATTCAAACTTAGTTTGGACACTAAATAAAACAGACAATAATCCATGCTCTTTTTACAATTTTCAAATGCAAGGGTTGCAAAAGTTTTGAAGGACTTTGCCACTTTGGCCCAAATGTAGCTACTCAAGTCAAATAAATACAGCTTTTATTGGCATCAAAGGCGCCAACAAATCTTGTAATTATCCATTGATATCATCATTCTATTATTTCCATTTGTTAGAGCAGTGGTTGCATAACTTCTATCATTTTGATTGTATAACCTTCATAATGAGATTTAAGTTAAAATGATTTGAATCATAAATCTTCGCAAGTTAATTAAGGGAACTTAAAAGACATGCAAAAACTGGTTCATATCAAAGGAAATATAAATTCTCACTACAAAATCAAAATTTAAAGGCTTCCTACTGTAGCAACAAAAGGAAATCCTACAGACAAAGGGCAACCTAATTAATATCAATGGGGATATAATTAAATAGAACTGCATAAAACTTAAACTCCAAAAACATAACTATCCATGAAATCAACAAGATTATGAACTTTTAGCAAATTATAGGAATTAGAGCTCATTTCCATTAAATGCTTTTGTAAGGCATGTCAGTTTTTCCTATCTTAATGATCGTTACCTTCATCATATTTCTTAACAAATGACATCTCATTGTCAAGCCACTAAATTTTACTATTTACAGAATATGAAACGAGTAGCAAAGGAAAGTAAAAAATTCCTAGGTCATATACCTTAATCATTTTGTACACACAATAAACTGAACCAGCATAACCAAGCAGATTCTGCATATGGCCCCTCCATGTTCGTGAATAAGCAGCAGCCTCCTACAAAATGTAAACAAGAAGACCAACCATTGCTTCTCCCAAGAGAAATCTAAATCTAAAAGGAAATACAAAAAGGACAACTCTAGCTAAAATAACTATGGCAATTTTGGGCCGTCATTATATAAAATTGTACATCTTCTGTGAGCAGAACATTAAAGGGTAGTTAGGATCATAACAACCATGTTTATCAAAATACTTAACATCGAGTATAAATTCAAACAAATAAGTAATGGTATTTTGGCCATAAAAACTAGAAGGTAATAGCAAAAGGAAATATATTTTACCATTCTATTAATATCAATATCTTTCTCTGTTTCTCAGCATCTTTTTGGTCTACTTAATGCATGGTATATCTTATACGTTAGAACAGGGCACTATATCAATTTTTAAGACGAATAATAGAAAATGTAACAACATAATATCCTATGTCAATTTGATTTCAATTCTGACTATCTCTAAGGCATAAATCTGCCATTTAGAAAATCCGCCTTTAAAGTACCCCAATGAAAATAAGGGATCCGACTAGCCTTAAGCCTTCATTTGCTTATACTTAGAAATATTTAGAACACCTTAAGAGAAAATACATGATCATATTTAATATAGTTAAAACACAAATTTATAGCCAAAGCTAAACCTTAGCTTGGCGAAGTTCATAGATTTCCAGGAATAGTTGCTTTGAAAGCTCTTCCAAAGCTTGAACCTCGGCATCCAAGATTTTAATATCTGCAAAGAAAGAAGATTAACCCCTTCAAAGATCTGAAAAGATTGAATCACAAGTATTATGTGCCTTTCAAATGTAGAAGTCAAATGCCAATGCAAAGTAAGTAAAATAAAGAATCTTCCTTGGAAATTTTAAAGGTACATCAACAAAAATAGTGAAGCCACTACAATGCTACAGCCAGGAACAAGCATAAATGACTGGCAAGAAAAAAAACACCAAAAACACTATGTGAAAAATATAACATCAGTACATCTAAAACATCCAAATTGGCAAATTCTGACTGTCCACAAAATTTTGAAACTTTAAGTTCAAACTTTGGTAAGAATAAAACTGCGATGGCCATTTTCAGCAACAACTTAGACCGAGAAAGTAGGCAACAACTTTTCCCTCCCAGATGCTTATAGCTAATCCATCTTATCCTTAGCATGCTACAGGGCAAGATTGATTCTAAGAATCCATTGCAAAATAGCTTTATGCCTTTACACAAGAACTTGCATTCAATGACTGAGCCACCTCTCTAAGCGGTGGATAACAAGTTGGTTTGCAGCATGCAAAAAATAAAGTTTAATTTTACCAAAACTAATAGGAAATGAGTACTGGTAGGAAAAAAATACTGCATATCTCTTCTTTAGTTCATTATTACACAATCTACAATCTACAGTTAAGGTGTCATAAATATAAAGAATTCCGTATACATGAAGTACCATGACAAATGCAAACATCACAAAAAGATATTATATCCGACTTTTAAATTGAAGAGGAAGAAAGTAAAACTCAAATTAAAAAAAAAAAAAAAGTGACATTCCCATCACAAGTTCATCACTATAGGGAATTTTACAGTATATATTGAAGAGGGGAAAAAGAACAAGAACCTTGTTCCTTTTGATCATCTTGCATTGAACGTACAACCGTGCCTACAATCCTTTTGAACAAGGATCTCGCTTTTAAGTTCTGAAATATATATCTTTAATTAGCCAAAAGAAAATAGTAACTATAACCGTCGTCAATCACAAGATTTGAGAATTACTTAGATTTTAGGGTCAAAACTCAAAATATAAATAAATTAGAAAAAACAATGGCAAGAAATAAACAAACACACTCGACAAGAACACAACAGAACAAACAAGTCAGTTATGAGAGACTGTTCCAAAACAAAATCAAACTTGATGAAATTTAAACCCAATAATAAATTAGCTTAAAGCAGAATACTACAAATGCTTTTAATGTTTATCTCCATCTTAGCCACATTTATGCTTCATTCATAACCTTAAATATTTTCTATTCAGGTCATTAAAGACCCAACCAATACAATTGTATTAATTTCAAAGCACTGAGACAATAGGAGCAAGATCATTAAACCTCGTCAGATCCTTGAATTCGTTCCATCTCCATTTGACAAAGAATGATTTTCTTTTTCTTTGCAACACAAGTTTCAATTGATTGCATTAGTTGTCTCTCCAATGCCTTAATCTCTGATTCCTCAATCTCTCTGCCACAGTTACAGGCACAAATACGTAAGAAATCTAAATCTTCTAGATACATAGATACAAAAACGATACTGGAAAACTAAATGTGTCAGAGTAAGGCAACTTCAATCAGTTAATGTTAATAAATTATCAGTATCTATAAATTACATATGAATCTTCTAGTCCTAATATGTTCACGTCAAAACTACAGCTTTACAGGGAATAAAATATGGCTTTGAAATCCATTAACACTTTAAGTGCAGTTAGCAGGCTCAACCATAAGTCATAGTTCAAAAGTTGGCCTGTGCAGACTATCACCGTGTTACTTTCTAAAGTTATCAAAATATGAAAGGTTGTCATTCATGGCTTTTCGCCCCTAGAGACACATACAGCCAGTACCTGTTAAGGATGATGCTTGTAACACATCACATAAAAATATAGATTTTATAATCTTTAACTATAGTGATTCTAGAGGAACGTCTAAGAGTTCAATGAGCTATTTCCCATAGGTTCTTCCGTTTCTAGGCTCAACTTATTATATAATCAACCTGACTCAGTTAAAAATTGATCCTTAAGATATAACATTCGAGCATGTGAACCAAAGGCACTACCCATTTATAATAACATGGACAGCATGCTAAATCCATTTTCCAAGTAAAGAAGCTAGGATACCAGCACACACATTTTAAAGCTGCATATCAAGCAACTTAAAAGAGCTTTTGCAATCTATTAAACTTGGCAGAGAATCTTTTACAATCATTTGCCGCCAAGAGACGGTGGTTCATATTGATTCTGAAATAGCTGCTGCAATAATTTAGGAGCTTACAATTAAGTCTTCTTGTTCAAGTTTTGAAGATCACTTTGGAGCTTAAATTATTTTATTCTCCTTCTTCCTGCTTATTATAGCATTCTAAACACACAAAACTTCAATTTTCCAACTACATTGATAAAGACCTTTTCCTGTTGCTGCACCGTTAACAAAAGTTAAATTCCAAGATAAGTTTTCCAACCATTTTCACCACATTGTACCTAAATTTAAAAAATAAGAGAATCTACCTAAGCTGCAATGTTTCTAAAAATCTCCACCTATTTTAAATTCCATATTTAACTCTAAATCACTAAACTGATGCATCTGAAAACTTAAAGTCCCCATTTCAGCCAAAGAAATTCGAGTAGACACATTTCAGACTACTCCTTCTAAGCCATAACCTGAAACATGTCCAACCTCCAACTTCTTACACCTACACTTACTTTCAAATCACAACATGTTCATTCTTGACCCCCACTCCTCGGACATTATACAGAACAACCAAGCATTTTTACCTTGGAGTCTGGCTGTTCTAAAAGTTATCAATAAGTACCTAGGTAATCTTCATCCGTCCTATTAAACTCTGCCCGCATAAGCCTGATAACAAGAAAACAACTCTCCTGCATTTATTGGTTACTCTGTAACTTCTCTATTGGTTTTCCCCTTATACAATCCCTGAGCACTTTTCATTAGTACCTAAGCAAATTTATACAGATGCCATTATTTTGTTTAAGAACATCCCATCTTTCTGCAATTGCTTCCAGCTAATCATTGGAGGATCACACAAATCAAAAAGAATGTAAGAGAAGAACTAAGGTTACACCAACAATTTATGATCAAACAAAATACTCCGCAAGCAATGACAGAACTGCGGAAATAATATTATAAACATAACAGAGAGGGAGTGGTTATTTAAAATGTGAAGCATGCAGGAATAAAATCTGTCTAACTCTCCTGCATCCAAGAACCAAGAAATAAGATAACCAGGACATGTCAGTACCTGATGAAAAGCGACAAATAGCTGTACGGCAAATTTACAGCACCAAAACCAGATAGGACAGCCATTACAGTTACTCCAACAACACCAATTCGACTGACCAATTGAGGCATTGTGAAGAAACCTGAAAAACAAAAATCAAAAGGAGCTAAGAAGCTGGAAAGCAGTAGCTAATATTTCTGAAACATTTCCACAAAAGATATCGTATAAGGTTAAAATTAAACCATTATCCTTGGATCTGGGTTACCAACAACCTTATAGAAAAATCAAGTTTTTTGCCTATAACTAATAGCCAGGCAGAAGCACAATCTTCTAAATTGATAAGAAACACAAAAATGCAAAAGGTATGCTGACTGAACTCCTTGCCTTGTCCACAAAGCAAACTCTTATAGTAGTGTTTCCAATTTAGACCTCGAAACCAATCATAAATTTCCCTTAGGCCTCCAAAACTGTAAGATAGGTTCCAATCCTGTCATCCAGCTAATATCCCTGGAATACTGCAGCCTATATTATGTTTCTAAATTCTTAAAAGCCCCCAAATTTACTCCAGTACAATCTAACCATACACGTTCTCCAATCTTCAATGCTAAAGCCCCCAAATTTCAGGTGCAGTACTCTTATCATTAAGATCAACTTTTGATGTCATTTCCTCAAGGTCAGAGGTAACGGACTGAAACCAAATCCAATCAGAAAAGAGGAAGAGAAATATGTTAACTAAACATGGTGAGTCTGTCCTGTGCCAGTTGGACATATTGAAACTATAAACTTAAACAAATGCAAATAAAAAACCTTTGTCCGGAGAGGGCATGGGAAAGTGAATGCCCATGCGCCAAAAAGCATAGAGAAAGGCCAACAAGAATAGGATAGCTCCCAGTCCAGCCCGCTCCTTCCTCACACCTGAGATGACAATACAAAAAAAATTAGAAGACCTAAAGGATCACACTGAACCAAAGCAATGACGTTATTTATTTCCTCTTTCACAACTTGCATGTTTGGCCTCAGAAACTTTCACTTATGTTATTGCCACATACATAGGCACGAAGTGACGATACAAAAAACATGGTAACTATTCTTGTAGACCCGTCTCAGCACAGAACTCAATTGTGTGACAAAAACGTAAAAATCAATAGTAGAAACATAGTATATCACCATTTTCCAAAGGTAACTGATTAAAAATGATTGTTTTATTTAATGATATGGACAGTTATATCTGGAGGAAGGAGAGGTAGCAAAGTTCCCAAAAATGTTAACATCTCAACATTAACCTCACAAGTGAAATATCAAATCTATTATAAAAGAAATTTGGAGTTAAAACAATTTAATCGTAAAAAAAAAACAAAAAACAAAAACCAAAAACCAAAAACTTACCACTATTGCAAAGCATCAAGTAGCAATGGTAATATGGCAACATGAAAACTAGTAGCAAAATCAAACAGAATAGATCCACCTTCCAGTTTATCAATCTTGCCCTACAAACAAAAAGGCAAGTAATTAAAGGAACAATCAAAAGGTAATACAAAAGAAAAAAATAAATAAATAAGCAAATAATAACTCCATATGCAAAGGAAATTCACCAGTCTCCAAGAGTTGAATTAGTACCAAAAACCAGGAAAAAAACTCAGTTATTAAATTCCAATTCAATTTCCCTTTTTTCTCCACGAAAAAAACTCAATCATTAAATTCCAATTCAATTTTGTTTCTTTTTTTTTTTTTTCCCATTCAGAAGCAACAAAGAAAGAAACCAAATGCCATATAACTAAAAATACTCAAAAACCCTAAACATAAAAGGAAAATTTACTCCTAACAAAGCAGGAATCACACAATTTAATTCCCAATAGTCCATTAAATCCAAGACTATCAAAAACCCAATATTCAAAGATCCTATCAATCCTCATTTCTCAATAATAAACTCCCCAAAAGAAAATATTGTTCAACTTCATTTCCTCTATTCACAAAGAAAAACCCATAAAAATAATTAATCTGAAGACCACCAGACATTTATAGAAATTTAATAACACCTGAAAAAGTAAAATTAGACTAACAAAACTCCAATATCTAAAACAACAGAAAGAAAATACAGAGAGAGAAAGAGAGAGAGGGCGACTCTTACTCTCTGGAGAGGACAGGGATGATCTCGAAAAGAACAAGCTGGAGAAGGTTACAAGAAAAAGCGAAAACAACACTGAAAATTATTTGAACCAAAGCTCTTTTTTCCTCGTACTCTTTGTAAAGTCTTCGGTTTAAGAACCAAAGACCTGTCCATCCTAGAAGAACTAGCGATCCGATTACCAGCATTCCTTCGTAGATCGACCACCCCCATCCCATCTTTCCTGCAAATTTTCTCTCTTTTCTCTGAAATCAATCGCGGTTCCCTGTTTTCTAGATTTGCTCTCTTGCGTTATTTTTTGTTGCTGATCTGTTGAAGTAAGTTCCTTACGACTGGGGAGGGCGTTGCCCTTCGTTTTAGTTGGTGGTGCTTTTTAAGATGAACGTCGCCTTTTGCTTCTTCTTTACTTAAGCTTGTTGTTGCGTTGTTTATGGGTCGGTTCTGGTATTTACACTGTATATGTTCAAGCTTCGGATCTGAAACGTGAGAGATTAACTCTGTCTAAATCCGTGCATGTATGTAAATAAGAAAAATTTTGGGCTTGTTCAGTATTTTTATTTTTCTAATTTAATAATTAATAATTTAATATTTTTGTATAATATAAATTGTGTAATATATATAAACATAAAAAAATATTATATTATATAATTAAAAAATAATCCTGTTAGGTTTTGAATGTCATTAGGTAAAATTTGTTCTGATTTTTAAATTAAATTTTTTAATCTTATATTTTTATTAAAATTTTAGGGTAAACTTTTAAATTTAAAAAGTCAAATTTTACAAATAATTTTTTAACTCTCCTCAAAATACGAATTTAATCTTTGAACAATAATTTAAAATATTTTAATCTCTTTATAGCATATTTGATGTCAATTCAATGAAAATATTTTTTGTTTTCTTCATTAAATATAATTACATGGATAATACTTTTTAAAATTGTTCAAATTATTATATAAAAATAATTTAATTTTTACATAATTCTACCAAATAAAAAAATCCAAAAAAGAAATACCTAATCCCTAAATCAAAAATCTTCATCTCTAAACTAAAAAGCCCTAAGAAAAAAATCCCAAATCCCTTTTTCTATTCTAATTTCTCCGTAAAACCAAATCCTAACTCAAAATCCCTAATTTCTAAACCAAAAAATTAGTGTTTTGGATATTGGGTGATGATACCCGAATAGAAATTCAAGGGATTTTAGGTAAATTTAAAAAGAGGTAAGTTGATTTCGGTTTCGAGTTTACTTTTTTTATATTAATATTTCAGTATGGTAGAAAAAAAAATTGATTTTAAGTATGGAAATTGATAGTGAAACTTCCCTTTCTTCGCTTTCTCGTTCTATCATTTCTCCATTTTCTGATTTGCTTTGATTTAAAAGATTAAGGATTAAGGTTCGTTTTGGTTTCAATTTAAGAAATTAAGGATTAGCGATTTTGAGTTTGTATTTGGTTTTGGTTATAGGGAAAAATCAAAATAAAGCGAGAAATTATGGATTTTTTTCTTAGGTTTTCGGTTTAGGAATTAGGATTTCTTTTTGTTTTGTTGAAGAATAAGAATGATTTAGGGTTTCACTGATTCGATATTTTTTGATTAGGGATATTTGAGGATTTGTCTTGTTTTTTGTTTTGAAGGGGAAGGATACTGATATGGGATTTTATAAATTCAAGTTTTTTTTTAATTACGTGAAAATGACATGACATTTTATAAATTAATTACAAATATCACGTACTAAAAAACTCGATCATGTCAGTTAAATTAAGGGGAGAGAAAAAAACATTTTTAATTGCACTAACATTGACTACTGCATATGAGAGAGAAATTAAATTATTTTATATTAAAGTATAAAGATTAAATTCGAATTTTCATTGCGTAGTACGGAGATTATCTACGCAATTTGACCAATTCAGAACCATACCCTTAAGCAGATGTTTTACTTTGTTCTATTTTTATTGTACTAATTTTAAGCATATTTTGGAGTTTTCTTTTGATTTTGGTGAATGGTAGTTTTGAAAAATAAAAATAAAAACTTAATTTAAAATTTTAACTAAAATGGTTTCCTCGCTTCGTTGGAAATTTAATTTTTTTTCATAATTTTAATTATATTAAATAATTGTTTTTAAACATTTTAAAATAATTATATTTTTAATATAAAAGTTTAATATGTCAAATTATATCTTACTCACTAATAAAAAATTATTACTAAATCAATTTTAAATAAAAACATAAAATTAGAAAATATTTTTTCTTAAAATCAAATGATAAATTCTTAAAATAAAATAAAATAAGTTGATTTCTTTTACTAATTGATTTCATTTTCTTAGAGTACAAACTAACCAATTGCTCTACTAGTTTTTTTCCTCAAGGATAACAAATAATTACAAATCTTTTTTTCTTATTTTTTATTTTATTATTAATAATTATTTATTATAATAATAATAGATAATAACTTTTTTCTCCGATTACATATTTTTACAAAAAATAAAATCTCTTTTTTTATTTATAATTATTTATAATAATAACAATAATAGTAAATATTTTTAATTTATTTCATAATTTCGTAATTTTTCAGAAATCGTTCCCACGATACTATTTGGATCAACATTTAATTCAATAAATAATATTAGCCAACATCCAAATTTTCTCTATATATATATATATATATGGATTTATTAAATTATTTTTTAAAAAATAAAAATATAAAATTAAACAATAACTAAATATATAAATAGATATCGGACAATGATGAATATTTTAATCCGTTATCCATAATTTGAATAATAGATTCATGTATCTAATACTATCTAAATCAAAATCAAAATAAATTTAAATAATGAATATCTAAAAGTTTATATTTATATATGATCCAAATTTACTATTTTACAATATTCAAATATGTATTATTCAATGCAAAAAACTGATCCAATAATGTTGGATATCAAATCTTTTATTATCTATTACTTTCTAGTCACAAAAGTTTTTTAAAAAAAATCCTTACAATTATAAATATTTTTTGTGGGTAACTCATTTTGTAATTTATCAATAAACTGAATAAAAAAGAAATCTACTTTCGTGATTTCATCCCTTATAGGATGATTTTAATATACATATATAGATTTAAATTTACCCTATATAATTTAGAATTTTTAATCAACACCTGTCAATTCTTTTAGGATTTTATATAAATTTTCAACTTTTTTATTTTTTAAATTAAATATTAAAAACATAATAATATATATTTTATTATCTATATATAAAATTGGGATTGAATGAGTATTAATTTTTAATTCTTTTAGGTGTTAATATTTTGATTTTTTTTTTCGATGGATTGTTTAATATTATATATATATATATATATATACATATGGGTTTATGGGCTTAATTTTTTTTGATTGGTTGTGCTGTGATTTGTGTTAAGGTAAATTTATATTGTTTTTTATGGTAAAATTACTAATTGATGGGTATTGATTCCTTTGTTATTTATCTTTTTGTTTTTTTCTTCGGGTTGAAGAGTAAATTTGTCATGTTAGAATTGAAGATTGAAACATACCGTTACAGTTTATTTTGATTGATTTTTATTATTTACTTTTGAATTAATGGTAAATTTATTATTATATTTTTTAATTAATTTTTATTTTTCAACTTTAGTTTTGATTGGTTTGAATACAAAATTTAATAAAAATAATAATTTTTTCAAATATTTTGTTTTAATAATTAACAATAATAAATTAATTTCTAAAAATATTAAAATATTTTAAAAACCAACATATAGTGTTTATTCTATAAAAAACTAGACTCTATTTTCTTTTGGTATTTCTTTTTTATGTCTTTCTTTCATAAAAAAAAATTATGTTATTTTTTACTAATTAATTTAGTGTTGTTAATTATTAAAATGAAATATTTCCATTAAATTATATCTTTACATCATTTAAAATCAATGTCGAGTTGTAAAATTCAATTAAAAATCAAAGTTGAGTGACAAAATTCAATATAAAAGAAAATTTAGTTACATAATTCAATTAAATAAAAGTATAGTGGTAAATTTGTTCGTTATCTGAGTGTACTATGACAAATATCAACCAAAATAAAATATAGTGATATATTTTAATATCCACCTAAATTTATCCTTTAATCTTTTTTTATTATTACATTTTACATTTTTTTCAAAAAATTAAATAAATAATAAATTATAAAAGCATTCATGAAATAAAATCAAATATTATATTATCAATATCAATACTATATATAAAAAGTACCAACTTAAAAGTACAAATAGTAAACAAAAAATATGCCCTTAATAATTTATTAAATTAATTATTTATCTTTAATATTGATTTTTTAATTAAATTAATAAAATAATAACTTATTTAATTATTTTCATTTAAAATTTCACTCTTTTTATTTAGTTTCTTATTTTTATTAACAAATTATGAGAGCAACACTTTCAAAATTGTTGTTAAAAACAATATAATAAGGCTTTGAAATAATATTAGAAAAAAAACATTTACTAGTTAAAAATTATTATCTTATTTTTTTAACTATCAAGCCACAAAAAATCGTAAGCACTATTTACTTCAAGAGAATTGAATCGTGAAGATAAAACCAAAAATAATAATTAAGATTAAATTGATTTTATGGACAATTATTCTAATAAAATTACAATAACGTATGGTATACGAGATTAGACATGAATTATTTTGATATATATATATATATATATATATATGTAGCAAAGAATACCTAACCTTTTACATAATATATAATATAGTTGCTTGATATTATTTTAGCAGCTTTAAATATGAATTTCAAAATTTGATATTCTTTTGTATGATTTTAATTGAATTTAATATAATTTTAATAGCCTTTAATATGATTTGAATAAACTTTACTATAAATTTGATAATTTTTAATATAATTTCGATAATTTTTATAAAATTTTGGTAACTTTAGATATAATATTGGTAACTTTTAGGATAATTTTTTAACCTTTGATACAACTTTAATAATCTTTGATAAACTTTCATATTATCTGGATAAGCTTTAATACATATTTTTCTATAACATTTTTTATTATTTTGTTACCCATTGATATGTATGTATTTCTGTAACCTTTAATATAATTTTGATAATTTTTAATGTAATTTTAATAATGTTTATAATATTCTTGGTAGCAATCGAATAATTTTGCTAACTTTTGAAGTGATTTTGATAACCTTTGGTGTAAGTTTAATAGCTTTTGACGTGATTTTGAACCTTTTGTATAATTTCCTTTTCAATATACTTTTGGTAATCTTGAAAAAATTTTTTGATATACTTCTACATGATTTTGGTGACATTTGATATAATTTTGATAATCATTTGTTTTGATATGTTTCTGAAAACTGTTAATATAATTTCTTAATCTTTGATATAATTTAATAACATTTAAGATAATACTGATAATCTTTAAAATAAGTTAAACACATATCTTATCACTAATTTTAATTTCATCTCTATAATAATTAATCTCACCGTCCATCCAAATAAACTCTTAATTCTATTGATTTACTCACTTTTTTTAAAATTAAATTCTCATAAAATTGAATTTTAATCCAATGCTTGCAAATGTTCCAAATCTCTCGACCTCGGCCTTTTTTTCTTTTTCTTTTTTTTTTACCAAAAGGAAAATGATTGCTTGATGCGAAATGATGATTAAGTTATTTAAATTGTATATCAGTGCTACATGTACGTATATTTGGAAGTTATTTACCGAAGTTAGTCACATATTTAGCTTTTGCCTTGATTACACCTTTAATTTTTTAATAATATAAATGCTGCATCAAATTATACCAACATTAACATATAAATGTTCTTTAGATGAATCTGTTACTCGAATTTTTTTCAAACCCAAACTGAGTTACAAATTTATTTTATTATTCAAAAAATAAAATATCAAAAATATCTTTTTTTTATTATTTATATATTTTATAATTAAATTTAAATAAAAATATTTTTTATTAATTAAATAATAACTCATATTTAAACCCAAATAAAAAATTAAGCCAACCCTTCATGAGGTACGTGACCACTAACCAGCATATATTATTACTACAAATGGGGCTACCGTGCATTTCATCGTATTTATTTGTCCCTATATACTTAGCTACTTGGGGGAATTTATCGAGCTGCAAAACTAGGCTACCGACCCTAGATTCCAACCGTCGTACTCTGAAGTGCATCATACCCAACCCAAAAAAAACATTTATTTTAATGTATATGATCATTAAATTAAATTTTTTAATAATTTTAAAGATAATATAATAAAAATAAAATATATTTAATAAACATAAAAATAATATATACGCATACATTCGTCGGACTGACCTTTTAACCCAATTGTAATTTTAATGGAAGAGACTGACTTTATTCAATTTTTTATAAGATTTAAATGATAGTAAAAAAGTCATGCAGAAAACTTTGCTGCTCTTTCAAAGTCAATTAAAAGCTGCAATGTTCTGGATATTTCAGTTTTACCTGCTGCTAGCATTTGTTTTTATTTTATTACACCTAAAACCTGAACCTTGCAGAGTACCAAATACTAAATACGAATACACAGAGCGATGCTGAAAAAGCGAAAACCCACCGTTCTTTAACAATAGAGAACAGGTAAAGGAAAATCTCCAAGCAGTACAGCAAATGTAGGAACTTTGTCTGAGAGCCTCGTTGAGTTCCTACGGAATTCTCGGATTTTTTGTTCAGTCAACTATCTGCAAGCATCGTTGCAATGGCAGATTTTAGATGGACTAGACTAGGACAATGGTGGTGGTTGGTGGAACATTTATTTATGCAGTTCGAAACTCACCGTGGGGAGAACGAGAACCGGTTGTGGAGAAGTCAGATGAACTCATCGGGATGGAAATTGATAGCTGGGTAGTAGAAAACGAGGTCTGGTTGGATCTGTCATCTTCGAGAGTTGACCAAGAGTGTCGGTTTTTAGGCCACTCCTCAAAGAAAGGTCGAAGAGATTGGCCACCCTCGTGCTTCACAGGTTCTCCCGAGTTGAATTCACCGAAAAATGAATGCTGGGGGTAATCGTCTTGCAGCATGGGGTTGCCACCGGATTTCGGCTGAGGAAACGAGGAGACTCTAGATTGCATAGCAGGCCACGTGTTGTCCAGTTGAGTATCCATCTGGAGACCTCGGTTGCTACCCGAAGCTTCCGAGAAGAAACTATGCTCACCAAATTCAGGTTTAATTCCTTGAAGATACCTGTGTTAGAATAAATCGAGTAAAACACATTAAAAATATGGTTAACCAGCAATGGCCAAGCAGATTCATATATATATGTTCACTTTGCATCGGAAACTTTGATACATCCTCCTATAAACCAATTACGTCAGAATCATTTGTGGGACATAAGATATACGGCATTTAGTGCAGAGGCAGTCCAATAATTAACACAAATGCAGATGAGAGACATAGTTAAAACAAATGACAGAAGCCAAAAATAGATGAATAGCAATAACTATAGCAAAATGTGATGAAACTCTGTAGAGATGACTAAAAAATAATTTGAAGTCCGCACATTCTGAATGCATTAGCAGCCTGCAAGTTATTAAGATTT
>JBBYHM010000013.1:8735227-8747253 GCA_038381775.1 Adansonia rubrostipa
AGAGAGAGAGAGAGAGAGAGAGAGAGAAACATGTAAAACAAGAAAAATTTCCCATACATCCACAAAACTCTTCAGTTTATAAAATGCGCATAAAAAAAAAAAAAGCTTGTTATCCAATTCATAAATGCACATGTACACATAAAAAAGTAAGCGAGGAGGTCCGGAATATTAATCTAAGCGAAAAAATTTTAGGATCCCCTCTACTCCTATTTCCCTCATATAATTGCCAGATGAAGTACATGTCATACTCGTACCTACTGTTAAATATTTGCTAATGACCCGGTCTCCTCTCATTTCATTGATTATTGCTTGCTTAAGCATAGGCCATCAAAAATTAAGAACCAGATCGCATAAATCACAACATAACATCAAAAGATCAAGAACACACCTGATCCAAGTGCAATGAATCAAAGTCCTTTACACTTGTTTGACATAACTCAGAATCATGTTCATCATCAGAAATATCTTCCTCTGCAACTTCACCTTCAATGAACTGCACAAAATAGCATTGGCTGCAATCATTCTGTATGATATTACATCTTTTTTTCCTGAAAAAAAGACTATCCTATGTATGTTGCAAGATTTAAAAATCTCCAATCGGTTTCTGCATTGGAGATGCAAGTATGAAAGAAGACGATTCAAACATATGGCATATGTCTAGAACAATTTATCAACACATAAAAAGAACACACAAAAAGGTAATATTTACAGTAAAGCATGCTTCACCATACTTTCTGAATGTCATCCTGGTCCTTTCTCGTAAATCCACTGGCAGCCAGCTCCTTGTCAAGAAAACCAGAAGTTTTGGCTATTGAAGAAAAGGAAGGTCTGCCACTTTCATCTGTGTCTACCTCAGCATCATCAATATCATCAGAGCGTTCTTCAAAGGACAAGTTGAACCTAGATAAGAAATAGGGAAAAGATCGCGATTTAATAGCACAGATTGCAGCAGCCAAAAACAAGTAAAAAAATAGGCCCCCATCAAATTGCAGTAAGACACAGGAATCCACATGTACTGAAGAAAATGAGAAAATTAATATTGATGCTGGAATCATATTGCTGTGGATTTGAATGAAGACTTTATCAGCACAAAAGGGAATCATAAAATACTTATTAAGAAGTTCCTTTGTCTTTATGACTAAGTTGAGTAAAATAAGACAGATACTTCAAACTTAACACTTCAATTAAAGCATGCCTGTGGTAGCCACTTATATCTATTTTTCTTCTTTCTCCGGAATCTTAAAGTTCACAGAAGTTAGTGATATTTTTTCAATTAAACATTAGATGCACTTTACTGAGAATCAGGTAAAAGTATGTATGTGCACTTTTAAACTTCAACCGTCAACTTGAGGAAGTGGTCAAAAAGGCACATTTCCATCAAGGTTTTGCCTAGTGCCAGAACAACTTCACCTTCAACTACAAATAGGATGGTACATAAACAAATACAGCTAGAAATAGTTATCAAATGGAAGCAAGAACCCTATAATCCCCTCATAGGTAAAAAACACAGAAGTTATGGTGTTTAAATATGAGCTAAGGTTGTTTACCATAGCCAAAATAACCACTTCCATAGAAATTTATACATCGAGAAGAACTAAGCAGCTGATTTCATAGGCCATGGTGAAATACACGTGTAGAAAATCTATTTTAAATTTATCAATTAGATTCTTTCTTACAAACATCAGAAAGTAACACTCATAGCGGGGAGAGCTATCATGGATCATACAAACTTCATATCTTTATCATACAAAATGTAATATTAAATTTGAAAAACAATCACTGACCTCTTGCCAAAAAACTTAAAAATGCATTCTATATCACGATCAAAGTACCTGAACAGCAGAAAGTTGGAAATAAATGGGAATATAACAACTAATTCACACAAGTAAAATGAACATGACAACTAGGATAGCTTCAAAGAGAACATGGAGGCCAAAACATCATACATTTGTGCATTACGGTGTGACACAGATACCATTTGGGGAAAATCAATCATTGTCACCTTTTCATCATCATCAATCTACAGAGAGAAGAAAATTTTCAAATACATAATACAATAATTTAACAGAACAAAGGAACATGAAGCTCACACAGCCTTTTTTTCTTTTAATTAAATGAAAGTTAATACCTATAAAATAGCATGATCTAACTAAAGTTGTAAGTTAACAAGAAAACAAACAAAACATCAAAAATTGGTGAAAGGCCACAAGATAGAACACCTCAAATGCGTACCATTATGTTAAACTCATTGAAGTCACAATGAATGAGACCATTTTCTGCCAGACGAACAATAAGGCCAATGATTGTTTCAAAAACTGTCTCTGGATTTTGCAACTGTTTCACCTGTACACTGCATTATGCAAAAGAAACTAATAATCAAATCCATCTTGGCCACACCAAACTAACTCCGATAGACAGTGAAAAGGTGGCTACAAGTCTAAAGAGATACAAATGAGAGAAGAAAGAGGGAAAGGCACGTAGTAGTTATCAACACATGATGAAGATAAACCTAGAGTTATCATGCAATTATAACAGCATGAGAGCAATAATTTTTAAAACTACAACACCGATTAACATTATTGTATGTCATCAATGAGATTGTTTTATTGACTCATCCAAACCTACTCTGAGGAAGTCTTTTAAACTCATTTCATGAGAAAAAGGATGAAAAAAAAATTAGAGTTCAAGAAGCAACAGATTATGATTTCATTCAAATTTTCAAACTATCCATTTTGTCCATTCACTTTCAAAGGATGGATGCTAAAGCCACTACATGCATGCAACGGGATTAATACAAATACAAAGGATTAAGGAGAAACTTTTACAGTGGGTAGCCTTGGATAAGCGACATAACTACACAATGTCTATTACAGTCCACAGCATTTGGTACAGGAAAACCATGCTCTTCTAAAGCCTGCAAAAGATAAGTATGTGTATAAATCCAACCTTGCTTAACACAAGAAAGAAGCAAAAACGTAATGAGAAAATATAAAGAGAACCTTCATAAATGCAAATTCCTTGAGTGCAGCTAAGCGGGACAAATAGAGCCAGTTATAACTACTACGATGTCTCAAGTAATCACGCTTAGATTTGACAGCTCTAAAGGAAGTTCTACCGAGCCTATGCAGCTTCATAGCCATCACAGTACCGTCTTCAGTTGCAACCTCAAAGATATCTTGAGCAAGCAAAAAACGAAAAAAATTTAATAACTGTCATGAAATAGTAAAATAAATGAACTCGAAGATTTAGATAGATAGAGTTACCAGACTCTTTGCCAACCCCAATTTGACGACCAACAGCAGTGAAAACTCCACGGTTGACCATGGTTTTAATGGCAAGGAAATCATAGCCAAGGTACGTCAGACGAAACCCATCATCTAAATTCAAGAGGAAAAATAAAAGCTTTAAAAGTTATTAAATAGTAAAATACAAAAATGATTCTGTTAGATTATTGCTTTTGCTACTTACTTTTTTTGTTTCTTAAAAAGTTCAGATAAAGCAAAACTTAAACAATACTTTGATTAAAATGAACAAATGACTCAAATCTAAACCAATTCCAACACAATTATGCTGCATAAAATTAAAACAATGTATTTTACTTTCCCAAAGAGATTATAATTATAATTATTCCAAACTATATTTTAGTTTATTTATATGGACAACATGTTCTATTTCTTTTTTTTTCCTTTTTTTGGTTGGAACTTACTACAGCAAGATATAAGTAGCAAACTAACATTCAAACACTCCCTAAAAACAACAAAAGAAAAAGCGTAAAACGAACATTTGGAAGAGTCATGGTGCAGTAGCTTATGCTTGAGTAAGTTCTTCAAGACTTTGTAAGTGCCTCCATGCCTATAATTAAAAATTACTACATTTTATTATTTACAAGAAAAATGAAAAATCATAATTATAATTATAAAATCAAAATAATAATAATAATATTATTATTACTTAAGAGAAGCAATACGATCGATGAGGTCTGACGGCACGATTTCATGCTGCAAAAAAAAAAAATTTCAAAAAATTAATAGTGAAATTAAAATTCTAAAAAAAAAAGAAAAAGAAAATAAAAGTAATAAGAATCAACGCATTCATACATTTCTCATGCCCATCTCGACGGCAGTTAGAACCCTAAAATCATCTTTGGAGAGATATCTCAAAACGTCGACGTCCAGCTTCATCTTGGTTCTTTTTTAATTAATACTTTACTCCGATTCTACTTCAAGAACAAGAATTCAGCTCTTGAGCAAAAGAAGCAAACGGTGAAAACTGAAGAAGCAGCGGCGCGATACAGAGAAGAGAGAGAATGAAGGGACAGCCGAAAACCCCCAAGGTTTTGTTGGAGCGTTTGATTTGGGCCTCAAACATTTCTCATATATATTTTGGGGTTTGGATCATTTGGGCCATAATGGATTTTAATAAATATTGAATTATATCTTTTATTTTAATATTTTAATATTATGTGGATTTTTTTGGTCAAAAATATATATTTTATAATAAAATATTTAAAATATAAATATAATCATTTTATATTTATTATTTTTTAATTAAATTAATATAACTTAATTTCTACCATCCATTAATAAAAATTCATATTTTATTTTTGAAAAAAAGTTATATTATCAATAAATGTATAAAAAATAATATAACATTGTAATTATATAATTTTAAATTATGTCAAATAAAATTTAAATCCATTTGAAAAAAAATAAAAAAATTGAGGAATTACTCTTTAATTAAGTCACTTGCCACTTAAATCATTTCATTAATAATTATATTATATAAAATAAATATTATTTTATCCATATTAGACAGTTCTTCATTTGTTTTTTTTCCCTTTCAATATTTTTCAAAATTTTAGATATTTCGTCAACCAAATGCTCTAGATTTGAGGTCTTATATTTGTCCAAGCGTGCACTGCACGTGCCAGACACCTCTTCTAAATCGTAATAATTTCTTTCTTTCAGATTAAAAGAAAAAAATGAAAAAACTCTTGAGATAAGTTCCAGATTCATATTCGAACTTGTGGCATCCAAACAAACTTTCTGAAAAAAAAAAAAAAATTGTTTTTTTTTTTTGTTTGCAAATTGGGAATCTCTATTAAATGAAGTATGTAAATTACAAACTTCAGCTTACCAGTTCCGCAGATGGAAGGCAATGATAATTCTACTCCGAAGGTATTCTCTATTTCCTTTTTTTTAAAATATATATATATATATATATAGTTTAGAAGAAATCTCTTTGACTTCATTTTCTTTACTACTTGAATTTTTCTTTTTAATTTGAGTTCTGTTTATTTTTATTTGTGCATAACTGAGTTCTATTAGTGGGTTTTTCTTTTCTTTTTTTTTGTTTCTGTGATTTTGTTAGAAATTATTGATATACAAAGTTAGAAGTTCAAACGGAACTGTTATTATTGGCATTAGAATTGTTGTTAAAAAATTAAAGTTCTTTTGTGGAGTTGGAAAACAAAGTTAATCGCTCAAGGGAATAATTGAAAAGGAAGAAGTGAAAAATTAAAGCAGAAAGAATCGGTTGGTTCGTACAATTACCCTTAAGAGATGGCAATCAGTAGGTTTGGGTCTGAATTCGAGCATCTGCAACCCGTTCTCTGTCCGAAGCTGCAGCCTCCTTTGTGTATAAAAAATTTAACAGAAAAAGAATTATAATGGGCTTAGTTTACTTTCTGGGAAAAGTGTAGCAAAGGATAGTTTGGATTCATTAGAATAGCAATTTCAATTTTCTTTTTTAAGATTTTTTTCTCCATATATATATATATATATATATGTATGTATGTATAGTCTCTGGTTAAATCAAAATTGGCACATATTTTTTTAAGAAATGAGATGAAAAAAGCCCGAAACCCAATTTTCTTTTGTTATTTGATTATTATGAATAAGATTCACTTTATTATGAAAAATGCCAGCAAGTACCCAATTCCACCTTTTTATGGTATTATGTAGTTTATGGAATTCCAAATTATTTGGTCCTGTACTTATTTATTGAACTACTCGATGCTGCTATCAGAATCATACATTGTGTAAAATATTTACGTTGCTAAGTGAAAGTTGTTTTAGCAATGGATTTATAGGTTCTTTTGTGAGGGGAATTATTGAGTTCAATGCCTTCAATCTAGAAAAGTGATGCTGTATAGTATACTGCCTTCTTGACTTGATCTGTTGCTGAATAGATAGTGTTATCATATTGGAACAACATTTAGTAGTAAACATGCTCATATTTTCCTCAAAAGTAAACTTGATGGATTGGATTTGTGTGCCTCCCTTATTGCTTTTTTGGTTTAGAGAATGTCTTGAGGCAGTACTATTAGATGCTGTAGGTGTTCAGTGTTCTTATTTGTATTGAAACTTCCATTGGTTTCTCTGATGAGAACATTCAAACCGGTAATGTCTGTTACGTAGAGCTGCAGTAAGCAATTCCTTTCATCGTTTCAAGCACTTCTATGCTTTGTCTGGTGTCTGGTTTTACTGGTTCATATATACAAATATCTGCATGGTAGCACTTTTCAGAATACACAAAATAAGCTTATGCATACACTTTCTTCCTTCTGCTATTTTTTATTCATCTATGTACAAATTATATGCTCAAATAATTATTATAACCTTCTCCATTTACATGAACAATGGCAGTGTTAAGTAACATGCAATCCCTCTGTCGCATTCCTCTTTTCTTTTCTTTTTTGCTTTTGGGGGGGGGGGTGGATGGCTATTAATATATAGTTCCTTGAGATAATTGTTAATGTTGTACTGTTTGGCAATTTCTTTAATTGTAATAATTACCACTTTCTGTCCTCTAATCCAGTTGATTCAAACAAGCATTGCATGAAAATCTTTGTTAGTTGATGGACATTTAACCAGGTGTATGCCATATGCTTGTCTTTGTTTCCCTGATGTTGTAGCGGTTATTTGCTTCATTTTATTCTATAGCTGCATTAGCATATATCTGATAAATACTTCTAATTTCAATTCAAGGATTACTACAAAATTTTAGAAGTTGATTATGATGCAACTGATGAGAAGATCAGGTTAAATTACCGGAAGCTTGCACTGGTCAGTTCTCTCTCTCTCTCTCTCTCTCTCTCTCTCTCCCTATTGTTTTCCTTAACTCTTTTTGTTTCTTGCCATTGCTTCATGTAAAGGCTTGCACATTTTTGTTTCATTTAACACTTCCTTTATTTAAATACAATTAAGTTGATAGGAGAACATTTTATAATGTCATTGCAGAGGTGGCATCCAGATAAGCACAAGGGTGATAGTGCTGTTACTGCAAAGTTCCAAGAGATAAACGAAGCTTACAATGGTAATTCTTCCGCTTGGCTAGAAGAAAAATTCACATTCTCTTTACCCTATGTTTCCTGCTATATTTGAGTGCAACTTAATCGTCATGGGATTTATAGTTCTCTGATGTATAATTTTTTTTCCCAACTGTGTACAGAAATGCTGATATCTTATGATTTTCTCTTATCATTATACCCTTTTGCAGTGTTAATTGATCCTGATAAACGCTTTGAGTATGATTTAACTGGAATATATGAGATTGATAAGTATACTTTAAGGGTAAGAATTTACGTTAACCTATATGGTATCACTCGAGAATTATCCACTTATTTTTCTTTAGGTTAATTGGTTGATGCCATGTTCTAATGGTCTGGGAAACTGCAATTATCACGCAGGAATATCTTGCCAGATTTAAAGGAATGATTCTTACTTGCAACGGGCTTGGTATTAGTCATACATCAACATGGTAATTCTTTTTGACGGTCTTTAATTTTTTATTTTTGACACTTTTATGTAAAAAACTTCGACGGAAGACCATTCTCATATTTTCTTTTTGCTAGAACTTCACCTCATCCAGCTGATGAGCCCTTTTTCATAATATATATTAATCTTCTCAATGGTTAAGGTTTGTTCACTTTAGTAAATTTGAATTTGACAGACAATAATTGTTTTTACGCCTAGTTCAAAATGTAAGGACCATGCATATGACACTTAGGACAGGTTCCAACACTTCCCTAGTGATGCTTATAAATGTTACAAACCTCTAGCCTCAGTGTATGCTACGAAATAATGGTAGCTGTTGACATTAATATGGATGCTATGCGAAGAAGCATGAGCACCTATATGAATCTAAAGCTTAGAGTTAGTGTCTGAAGACTTGCAAATCCAAATAAAGCCATAGGTGATAAAAAAGATATATTACTATGATTGCACAATTTTGCGATTATGATCAAGGGCATAAAATGATAAACGCTGAGACATCTATACAAAAATGTAGTCCTAGGTGTTGATCTTCAGAGAGTTCAACATCTAATCAAAACTTTCTGGCTCTAGGTTTCATGTTTATAGAGTTCAAAGTTTGCAAGTCAAAAGGTTTCGTGTTTGTTATCTATAATAAAAATGAAAAATGCAGAGAGGTGTTAAGAGGCTGGGTGATTGGAGATTTGACTTCTTAGACGAGTTTTCAGTATCATGTTATGGTTTGTTAATTCTTGCTAGTTATAAGTCTATGGCAGTGGGAGAAATGGCTTGAGTTAAAATGAGAGAATCATGGTACGCTGGTAGGTCCAATAGGACATGGCAGTAATTTGGCTGGATAACGATGCATTTCTCTCAAGTAATGAGACTATGGTATTCCAAAATTCCTTGTCTGGCAAAAGTGAAACTCTTACTGATCCCAAAGCCGCCTTATTGGTTGAATTGAGAGGTTGGGGGTGTTGGTGTTTCCTTAGAAATAGAATTGTGCATGCTTTTTCTAATTCTCTGTACACTAAGGATGACAGAGACATTCATTTGCGATATTGCTCAACTAGATAATTGATCTTTCAAACTTTTAAGCATGTAGGCCAAGTTTGAGCTTCTTCCAATACTGTGTTATCCTAATCTTATCTTGAGTGAACTTAGAAGATTTTTATCTAATTAATCCCTATTTTAAAGTTACGTGGTCCTGCATGGTATTGTGGATTGTAATTTATTTTCCTTTTGCAAATTTCTTACTAGCATAAGTTTCAGAACCTCATGAAGAGAATATTTGATGACTGTAATATGCTCTACATATTGAACTAAACTCTTAAGAAATTTTCTTGTTCCACTTTTACCATACAGTTCTTGATTAGTGGCTGTGCTTGTTCTTCCCCTTTCCACCTTTTCCTAATGCCCAAGCTAACCATAATTTTTCCCCAACGTTTTGGCTCTTTTGGTTGATGCCTACTGATTGAGTGGTTTCTTTTTTATCTCCACTATTTTGAATTCGGCTGCAGTAAACTTACCTTTGCCAGAAATTAGACCTGCTGCCAAGGATGCATTACTTGATTCTAAGCAAAAACAATAAGAACTTCACTGACTTTCTATTACAATTAACTGCCGTACTAATATCCTTGCATGTTAATGCAGGACGCAACAACTAACGGAAACAATTGAATTTGCTAATGAATAAGGTTAGCTCTTATTTACAGTTTACAATGTTGCCCTTGCTTGTTTTCTTAGTGACTCTGAGAATATTGGTCAATTTGACATGCTAATGCCCTATGATTGACAGGGCCACTGTATGAATTGACATGGATAATCATATGAAGCTGAAAATGTATCTCATCTCTTCTTCTTCTTCTTCTTCTTTGTATTATTACATCTTCAATTGTTGGCAAAATCTTCAATCAAATTGGTCATCATCTAGTAAACCAGACTTTTCGTGGTGATTTTAGATGTGTTCCAATAAGGCATGTTTTAGCTTGTATGAGTTTGATAGAATAACCAAATGTACAAATGCTATTTAATTTAGATATTCCATGACTGATACTGCCATCTTACCTTTACCACCATGTCCATATTTTATAAGCGACCATTTGCTCTAGTTGGTCTACCAATAGTTTGATAGCTTGGTTTGGTTTAAGATTATAGATAGGATCATTTATAATTTATTAGCATTTATATTTGATAGCCTGCAAGCAAAGTATACAGTCTATACCATAATACACTGCAGTTGATGATGAGAATAATGTACTCGGAAAGTTATTATTTCCTCAGTTACTTAGATACGAAAGTAGGTATTCGACACAAATATATTTAATATTTTAAAGTTTTTTTCCATGTTTAGACTTGTGGATATAGGTGTTAGACACGATTGTTTCTAGAAAAACTAAAAAAACTGAAAAGTTAGAGCAACATGCCCGTTTAGATAATGTTATATGGTAGAATTTTTTATTGGGGGGGCGGGTAATTTCGTACACCCAAATTTCCTTATTTTGTACGTTATTATGTTTGTTAATGATTTGGATGTTAGCTTATTTGTTCACACCCGACAAAGAGTAGTGTTTTTGTCAAAAAAAAAAAAAATAGTAGCCGAGTCTGAAAGTACGTGCCGCCGCCTTTGTTCTATTATATAATCTTCCAAATATGAAAATCATTGTTCTAAGAAAGCAACTATTATTAATTTGATAAACAAATGGTAATATAATTTTCAATAATTGCGGCTCTTTTCTTTTGTCTTTTTTTCTCATTTTGTTTAATAAAATACAATTGGCATCTCACCCACCACATCGACAAGAATCTCATGGACCCTATTGAAAAAAATATATAAAATTAATATTTACAATGCTAAAAAAATTGTTTGGACCAAGTTGATACAACAAAGGTAAAACTTATTTAAGAGTCATCTGTTTAAATTAGAAAACCGTTTGAAGGGTTTTTAGCATAAAAGATAAATTTATTTAAGAGTTGAGTTATATATTTAAATTCGAAATGCTTTCTATGGGATTTTAGCATAAATGTAAAGTCCATAAAAAATTCAAAATATATTTAAAAAACGGGTCGAACTTTGAATTCAGCAATTTTTTTATTAGGCTTAGTCCTAACTCCTAATTAGACGAAAGCAAAAAAAAAAAATTGACATAAATATTTTAATAAAAGAATCAAGAAAAATCATTTTCAAAAAAATTCAAAAAAAAAAAGCAGCTGATCATAAATAAAAAAGGACAAAGTTATGTTTTTTGGATTGGATTGTTAGTGTTGAATATTAATATATGTTCGATATGAATATTTATTTTTTGTTTTTAAATTTTTTATATATTTAAAAAATTTTATTTTCTTAATATATTTAGATATATGTTGAGTACGAACATCAAATAAAAGTATTTCATTAAAAAAAAAACAAAATGAATCCACTTCTTAGTGCAACCAATTATTTATTGTTTAATTAACTAATTTTAGAGCAAACCATTTGAGAATCTCAGAAAGGAATGAAAAATGTGATATTGACGGAGACAGCTTTATACGTTAGTTGATGATTTATGCAACACAAAGTATTTAGATCTGGACAAACTGTTAAGAAGGGTTTGAAGATAATAAATTATTAACAAATTTTAAAAATAAAAACAAAAAAACTTAAAAAATTAAATATACTAAGCGAATAAAGTTTTTAAAAGAAAACAATTCAGTGAGAACATGGAATCTTATACTTTTAAGAATCTCAAGGCAAAATTATACAAGTGGGTTATAAAACAAAGTACAAAAATAAATAAATAAATGGAATTAATAGAATTAATTATTTAGGGGGAATATCGAAGCATGCATGTTAAAAATTGGCCACTAAATAATACACAAAGAGAAAGATGCCCCTTGGAAAACAAGAAAAGAATGCAAAACTATATAAATAGAATTAATTATTTAGGGGGAATATCAAAGCATGCATACTAAAAATCAACCAATAAAAATTATACACAAAGAAAAAGATGCCCTTTGGAGAAAAGGAAAAAAAGCAAAGAAAACTTTACTTAGGTGGGTTGGTATTTATTGAAAGCTATTGCTTAAGATGATATATAAAAATAAGTTAATATATTATTTTTTTAATTTAGTAAAATTATTATATTAATGATTATTATTTTATATATCGCTAATGGAGTTAATGAAATAATTTATGCCTTATTTTTTATTTTTTATTCTCTTAAATACATTTTTAAGAGATATATGTTTTCTCACTAGCATTGTTTGTAGATTTTTTTTTTTTAACTCCATTGA
>JBBYHM010000013.1:8765379-8780969 GCA_038381775.1 Adansonia rubrostipa
ACTTGATAGCCGCTTTTAGATATGGGCTCCATTTTTAAGTACTTCTAAATCCAAAATCATGGCTAATGAGAATCTGTATGTAGACAAAGAAATCCATATTCATTCTTATGGTTGGAGAAGATAAAATGGAAATGAAATGAGGCTGCAGGCAGGAATACCTGTACACTTATCAATAACAATGGAAACGTAACGGAATTCAAACACTTTGACAGCTGCAATGAGTTATAATAGATGATTCAGGAATTGATGTGGGGCACCTATGTAAAGGTTGATATGTAAATTTATCTCCAAATTATATCCATTTAACTGATTTGATTTTTTAAAATTTCATTATTAGATACTTTGAAACTGTTTCCGTCAACCAAATTAATCCAATGAACAAACACCATTACATGACCTGCTTGACTAAAAATGGTGGTCTTGTTCAGAAGAACCGAAATCTAATGCTTTTTTTTTTCCTGAAACTGCATGACTTGAAAACTATGATTGCCTGTGGAGAATATCGTGTTTGATGAATTGAGAAATAAATTTATAACATTAATATTGCAGGACGTTGGAATGACTATCAGATTTGAATCAATGGCAAGGCAAATCTGTCGCCAGAAATGTTTCGAGGGAAAATATACAAGGCTACAAGCTATGAATAAAGAGAACCAAAAGAATGGAGAAATCAGCGTGGACTTCCAACTTCAAGGCACCATGTCACAAGCTGGAAATATGATCCGACCCTACATCTGACCTAATACTAGAACTTTCGAGGTTGAATGCAAATGACTCCGCCAAATCAAGGGCATCCTGAACCCTAAGTCGTGTCCCCTGTTGCCCGACAACTGTGGCGGCAATCCTAGCTGCTAAAGTACCCATCCTTTTTAAATCCGAGATGCCTCGTAATATACCGTACAAAATACCTGATGCATATGCATCACCAGCACCACATGTGTCCACTGGTACACATGGAGAAGGAGGAATATATACAGCTTCTCCTTTTACACCTATGTAAGATCCTCTAGGTCCATCTGTGACTGACACTAGGGGAACAAAGTGGCTAAGATACCTTGTTGCTGAAATAGGGCTTTCCTTTGAGGAAAAATGACATAGAGCTCTTGCCTCGTCGCTGTTTGCAAACACGATATCGGCGTAATTCCCAACAATTTCCCTGGACAAGAAAGCCAAAACAATTAATATTTGAGAGCTAAATGGAACAAATTCCCACAGAACTTTATGAATGCATCCCACAATATAAATAGGGAGCAAGAATAGAATTCATAGAGATGTTATAGAAGAAAAATCATGACAATAAGAATCAAATACAACTGCGAATTGTTTTCAAACTCCATCAATCACTCTGTAGCACTGCCAATTTCAGAAGTTATCAGTAAGTTTCTCCTCTTTCAAGCGGTTTTCCAATTTACAAAAGCGGTAGCATTTCAAGATTACTATCAAACATATGCAAAAACCACAGGTATCTGACTTCTCAAGAAATTGGAATTCCTTTACTTTGTTAAAGGATGAAGCCATTTCCATTATATTTTGTCAGATTCTCATCCTCTTCAAGAACACTAGAATATTCATGCATGAAGATACCAATAATTGACCTCATTTTCTTGGTATAGTAAATAGCTTCTCCCAGAACACAGTCATGTGAAGAATAGATGAACTTTTTCATCCAGGGAAAAAAAAAGAAAAAAAAAAAAAACTTCCCAGCAGAAGACAAGTTCAAAAGATTATTAATAATCTGATATTATACAGCTCGATTTTGGCCGTGTACACTACTTTCTAACCTCAGAGGGTGAATCCAACGGTTTTGGAACTGAAAAGCTTCAAATGGCTCAAAAGCTTATCACAATTTGCCTAGTGTTCAACATTTAGGTAATCGGTTTTTGAATTTGTAGAGCTCTGTTTCTTCTCATAAAAAATAACATAAATTCCAAGATCTGAGACCACAATCAAACTTACTTAAAATTAAAATCAATTCCATTACACTTTCTTATGGAATATATAAACAACTACCAGAAGACGAGCACAAAGAACCAACAATTCTAATCAGATTTGACCAAAATAGATAACACACTTACCAGAAATCATCATAGTGTCTCTCAATGCAGGAGACATCTGATGCAGTGACTGCTACCAGGGCACCGTTCCGGCGTGCCTCTTCACATGCCTTTATAATAGTTTTGATCGTATCAGGAAGTTCAAATAAATAACCCTCAACAACAAATATATTTGTCTTGGATACTATGCCAGCCAAGCAAGAACGATAATTAATAGTCGACGATGTACCCTGAAATAACAGACAGAAGTTATTTATTAGGATTTTACGCAATTCAATTCCCATATTGATTCAAGCGGTCTAAGAGAAACTTAGAACATCAGAGAGTTTACGGCGGAAAGTTATTTCAATAACTTTAGCATAAAGTGTGCGGCACGAAAAGGAGTTGCTCCAACATTAAATTTTATTTCTAAGTATATTTGATGGACTAAGTCGGCTTCACTGAAAATTTTATATTGAATATTTAGGCACTTTTATATTTATTGCCCTGACAATTTTAGACATGATTACAAGCATATGACATGCAAAAATTATTTTAAAACAAGACACGACACAACACGAACACATTCTCAAAATCTATATAATAAGAATTACTAACATATCAAATTTTATATAAATATAAAATACCGTAAAGACAATTATGACATAACAAAATACATGAATATGACACGAATAAAAGAATTGCCAGGTCTATTTATTGGTTCTTTGCTTATTTTCCAACTACTAGGGCATTAGGGATAACTATAAGTATCCTATGCTGTTTCAGTTTTAAAAAGGTTTTGATTGATGATTTATTGAGTCTTTGATTGTTAAGTTTGAGATTTTTCCATCTATAACTTCATTGTTAATTCCTCCCTGTAGTTCTTATATTTCCCCAATTTCCTCTAGTTCTCCCTAATTTCTTCAATCTATCTCTAATGTTGCCCCAAAATCATATTATATATCCTTTTCCCCTCCTTGTTCTCATCTTAATTACAAAGCATGATAAGGTGAGTAAATAAATTGCATGCATGTTAAAGCCATTGAACAAGTCATTATCCTGGAGATGATGGCGAAACAACAGCAGAGGCTAATGGATAAGTAAAAAAACAGGGAAGCAAAAAGTAGATCCTGATACCGTTTTGATGCATCTTCTCCATAACTAAGGGGGTCATAAACAATATTCAGTTAAATACAAGAAGACACTTTAGTCTCACTTAAAACTCGCATGTGGAGTGAAAAGCATAATTGAAAAAGAAGTATCATATTCTTTAACCATAGAAATGAAGCAAGGAGCATGCACACCAAAAACAAAAAAAAAAAAAAAAGAAATGTTTGCAAACGCTTGCTTTTCCAATTTGCAACTCAGTGCCTAAGTGATTATGCATGCATTCTTGCCTGCAATATAAGTAAGATAACTATAATCTGTTTCCCTTCTAACAATCCAACCCAAAAAAGCTGCAACGACCAAGTGTACGAGTCCAAAACTTTAACAGACAATAAATTTATCAATCATAACTCAACTGAATCTAAATAGGAAACAAGACTACAACCTTTAAATTCATGTAACTTTCAAGGACAGTGATAAGTTCGTAGTTGGAGAAGTCTAACCTGATATGCAAGCATTGTGCGCTAAGCGTCTGGAGTTGTAAGAACTATCACTGTTCCAGTTGTTCCATCCTTGATAGGTTCAGAAAGAAAATTCACATTTGCCCGATGTAGTTTTGATCTAAATATATCAAGAAAGTGAGTTAAATAGCCAGGTTTTGATTGCAGACAATGATTGGTCAGTTTAATAGCAACTTCAGATCTACGTGCAGCTGCTACAAAGGCATTGAAGATACAAGAAGCCTTTGATTATAGATGTAAAGGAATTACTACGTGAAGCTTACAATGAATCTGTAAGATGTACAAAATAAGGAGAAACAATACTTTATCATCATGGTAACATCTGATAGTGTAGGGGTAAATATTTCTACATTATTGCTCTTCTTCTCCTTTCGATCCCCATATCAACATTGAAATAGACGAAAATGCATATAAAAAACTACACAGAGAGGAACTACAAGATGCAACATACGAAACAAGACTTTATATATCGAAGATTCTAAAAAAGTTCAGTCCGCTACATTGAAAAGGACTCCAGAAACTTGCACAGATTAATGGCATGAATAACAACGAATATTGGACAGGAAAAAAAGAAAGGAGCGGAAAGGAAAAGGTTTATAGAATGGAATTCCACTGGATTAAAAGGAAAAAGAATAGTAAAGTTTAGTACAAGAAATAAAGTAAAATTTAAGCTTATCAAATGGGAAGTCTCATCCATAACTATATACGAGACTAGAATCAGCCAAATATAAGATTATTAATTAACAGCTTAATTATTAAAGTGGCAAGAGTCAATTCACCCTAGGAATCACAAATTCTGCTGTTTTCCTTTTATTGACTGTATCAAAATGTTGGACCGAAGAACTATATGGGAATTATACAAGAGAAGCACAGAAAAAAAAAATTACAAAACCAAAAAGGGGAAGAAACATAGACAACAAAGCCCGAATTTTATGCTATCAAGAAACACAACCAAGACATTGAAACCAAACGCTAGAAGTAAATATCCTTCAAACTGTATCTTTATTTGCTATTGTGATGGTCAATCGCCTCAAAACCTCCACCAGCTCTTTTATTAAACAAACTTCATCATGAACATGAAAATAAATTTCCTAATAATATCACTACTCATACCCTGCAGTTCTTTTATCCATGCAATACTTCCACTACAGTTCCTGGGACGACTTTAATATACATGAAATAGAATAAAACCAAGCCTACACCTCATCACAAAAAAATTCCCACTTAACAAAATTCTCAGCAGCAGTCCAGAAATATTTGGAAGAGTGTACACACCCATGAGAAGACACTTCACAGAAAACAAGTGTTCTTACCAGCCAGAAAAAGCACATAATAAGACTTAATTTTGCAAATATTGTATTATTAATGGAGCTTCAGAAGGCTTTAACCCTCCATGAATTTATAAAGCAGGTAATCAATTAAAAAGTTCATACACAATACCAAGTTCAATCTGCAAGGTTATAACAAAATACAGCGTGAAATGTCAATGTCTGGTATCTACATTCACTACTAGCACATAAAACTTTTATGTCCTCTCAACCCTCAAACCGACAAAATAAATCCATTTCAATTTGTCACAACCACAAAAGTAATCTGCTGAGTTAAGGACATGAAATCCAGAAAGGAGTACCACATCACACCCTAATTTGACAAATCATCGCACTTAAAAGTAGTTCAGAGTGTAGATTTCTAAGGAAGGAAGCACTAGATACTTGACATGTGACCTAATTTCTAATCAATATATCCTAATCATCTTTAGAACCAATCATACAACATTTCTAGGAAGATCAATTATTTTTACTAAATAGTATAACATAGAAGAAAAATTTTATACAAGCTCTTATCTTTCGTTTCTGTTCATTTAAAAAAAAAAGGTTCTAAAAGTTATGGGAAAAGAAAATATACAAGGTGTCTCAACAACTTAGTAAGATAAGTATAGCTCTTGAGGTATTACATTTGGACATGATTTATTCTAAAAGGAAAATGGCTGTCCGTTTTTCTTTTGTTTCATTGGAGCAGCTTAAACATCCACAGTGCCATTACCCAAAAATTGGTTACAATCTGAATTTGACTCCTTTACTATCTCAAGACTACAGTTTTAGTCCTCTACTCCAACCTTGATGAACTTAGTCATCTATTTTAATTAAAAGTGGATTCAATGGCAATTAACAACTAAACAAGCTGAGAAATTAAAAACAACAAGTTACTTCTCAAAGCAAAATCTGACCTGTAGAAGCCACCCAATGGATCACTACCTACGCTGCCTGCCATAGCTACATTTAAACCAGGACCTCCAATGGGCTTATTACCAAGCCTTGCCAAAGCCACCAAACTGTTGGAAAGCGATCCTCCGGCAGCTGCCTTATAGCTGCAACCATCCATAGCCTGCAAAACTCTACCCCTCTCCTCGTGATTTACAACCTTCCTGGTTCCCTTCTCTAATCCCAATCTCTCCAAGAATTCGTCATCGACCATACCGGAAAAGTCAACCTAATATTTATAGGTACATAAATTTCATAAAAATTTAATATATTTTCAATACAATATGCAAACAAAACTATGTCAAAAGCTGCAATGGAAGAAGTAAAATGAGAGTAAATCAAAAAAAAATTATTAAAAAAAAAGATATCAACAGGTGTTCAGAATATAAGCAACCATGCCTTACAATCAATTCTCTGCAAATCCAAAAATTCAACATTCACAAATAATAAAGCAAAACTAAAGAACATGAATTTTGAAAATTCTATGGAACCCTTATACCATCAGACAGTTTCTCTATAACAGTTTATGCCCTTTAATAATCCCATTTCACAACTCCACTTCTTGTATGTAATGCTAAAGCACAAACCAGTACTAACACCCTGATTGAGAAAGCAGACTATTAAACAAGACAAAGAATGGGAAATAATTCTTCGATCCCTGGCCAAATTTTTTTTACCATTTCCAAAATAAACAAAGAAAATAGGGGAAATACCCCAGTTTGACCAATCTTTTCATTGATAAGATTCTACTTCTTGATTATGTTTACTACATGTTTTTGATCTAAAGCAAAGGTAACAAGATGCATCAAAACCCTAAATGAGGCATAACATCTTTTAACTAAATTTTTGCCCGACAAAATGCATAATTTCATTTTTATATAGAACAATTAGAACAATTATATTTCAATGTGTAGTATATTTTAGCTATTAACTGAATTTTATCAAATATGAAAAACGCTTTTTTAACTACCTTTGAAAAAGCAAGAGGCAAATTGTAAAAAGCAGGTCGCCAAACAAACTATCAAAGCCTTAATGATTTGAAAGCAACAAAAAAGGGTAGGATTAAGCAACAAAAGAAACATATGAGCCAAATTCCATTTTCCTTTCTAAGATATTAAATTAAAAGGTTTGTATCCATAACATCAATTTGTTGTCTTTTCCCTATATTTTCCTTAAAAAACACAATGAAAAAGCTCAAATTTAAATTATTATAAATTCAAAACAATAAAAGATTTATATAAAAAAAGGGGTTAGGAAATATACCATGGCTTGACCAAGGCCAAGAACATCCCATCTGTCAGGCAAAACACAAAACGACCCAGCACCTTCTTCTTCTTCTTCTTCTTCATCGACATCCTCTTCTTCACTCTCAAATTCATCCCCTTTGCTACTATTACAGCTACTACTCCCTCTAGAACTACAAAGAGAAGAAACCCAGAAGAACCCACCTTTTTGTTTCCCCATAGAACCAGAATTCACCCTCTCTTTACCTTTCAAATCACCCAAAAACCCCAACTGTCTTATAATCCTGCCATTCCCATAACTTTGTTTGCGGTGATATAGAGAATGGAAGCGGTAAAGAGAGAAAATTGGAGAGCAAAAAGGGGAGTTAATGGGTGGAGGAGAGGAAATAGAATTTAGGAAAGACATAGTAATTTAGTCCCTTCAAAGTTACAATATTTTACTCTTTGGTTTATTGACTAAAACGGGAATTTATTAGGGAAGGACAAGCTCTGGGTTTTTGGGTTTTCCTTGTTTAGGATGGAGCAATAAAAGCAGAGGCACAGGAAAACATCTCCATCCACAAAGATTTTGGTGAATGCTTGTAAGAGAGAGAGAGAGAGAGAGAGAGAGAGAGGCTCTTAGTCGTAGCTTTGTTTTTCCTTTGTTATTGTGTGTTGAGGATAAAATGGGGGTGCGTTGGGGGGTTTATTTTATTAGTTCGAAGATTTGGTTACGTGGACGTCTGATAGTTCTAGATATAGCGGGCTGTCTGAACGCAATTTCTAATGCTTCGTTGCCTTTCTTTCTCTTAGAAACTTGTCACCTAATTTTCTATTTCTTTTAACGGCGGTTATCTAACGTTCAATATTAACAAACTTTTATTTTTATTAAATTAAAATATAGTATCTAATGTTTCGTATTTTTATTAAATACAAAAGCTCTAGCCAGAGTAGATTATCAGTAAATACATAGTTTACATCTTCATCTGAGGTTTGTATTAGAGCAAAATAATAATTTTACACCGATTAGTCAAGAATAAAGATTGTGACTTATAAAGCAAGAATCACATTTTTCCTATTGAGGTGCATTTTCTTATAAGACACAACTATGCGGACGGTCTTTGCACTGCTTCAAAACGGATAAAATCTTATAATGAGCATAGTCCGATAATCCTTACATCAACAATGGCACTGTTTATAGGAATTGACAAGCCATAGACTCATAATCAAAATTTTATTCAGGCATATAAACAAGTAACTTCGAGTTACTCGACCTACACAATGGTATCTTACCCACTCAATCTACCACTTAATGAACGACCAAACTTGCCTATTCGACCTATACATTTCACATCCTTGCCTGGGAGGCTAATGTTGGAGCAAGACAATGATCCCACGTTGATTAGCCAAAGATATGGACTGTGGGTATTTTGCCTACTCGATCTACGAGTAACTTGACCACTCAATCACTACCAAACTTGCCTACTCAACCTACACAGTTCACACCCTTGCTTGGGAGGTTAGTGTTGGGGCAAGATAACAATCCCACGTCGATTAGCTAAGGATATAGATTGTAGCTATAAAAGCAAGAGCCACCATTCTACTATTGAGGCACATTTTCTCAAAGGACAAAATCATGAGAATAGTTTGTACAGTGCTCCAAAGCAGACACTACCTCATAATAAATATAGTTTGACAATCCTTGCATCAACAACGTTAATTAAAAAAATTTTCATAAGATTATTACTTAACTAAATGTCTACATTTACTCGTTAATTTCAATAGGTTGATGACTTTTTTTTCTTTCATTTTTGTTGGTAAAATTACAAAATGTTTACTTGCTTATCAATAATCTTGGTTTATAGAGATTACCAAAAAGACTTATTAAGAAAGAAGTAATGTATTTTAAAATTTCTATGATTAGGGTAACAATATATAGTAAAAAAATTTATATTTAACATTATTCTATATTTTTTGCAGATTTAGATATCGTATATTTGAATATCGTATTTTCTATTCATAATAAATTAGAAGTGAATTGGGATATGAATATTAGATATACATTATCTGAATTCGCTTTGATTTTAGTTTAAATAGTATAGGATATCTGAGTTTATTACCAAAAACACTTTATTTATATCGATAATAGATTTAGATATCCGATGCTATATGACACCTATTTACATTTTAGTTATCGTTTAATTTTATATTTTATTTTTTAAGAAAATAATTTTATAAATTTTGATATTTAGCATATTCGATTCCGGAGGATTTTTATTTGTTTAATTGAATGCTCGTTCAAATAGTATTGTGAAAAAATTAAAAAAATTCAAAATTAATTAATACTATTTTTTCAATTAGTACAATTATAAAACGGATTACTCACTTAAAAATAATTATAATTTTATGTGATTATGAAAACTAATTATTAAAAATAGACTTTTCCATGAGCTAAGCTACCCTCTCGGTCCAGCCTGTTGACAGCGGCCCTTGGACATGCTTTTTATCAATTTAGGCTAGTTTGACTCGAATTGATATTTAATAATTACAAATATTTTTATTTAAATTTAATTATAAAATATATAAATATTAATATAAAAATATTTTTTAACTTTTTATTAATTATGAACAATAAATATAGATAATATGAATTGGTTGAGTAAAAAATGAGCGTAGGTAGAATCCAAAATTTTTTGGGTAGAATCCAAAAATTTTTGGGTTATAGCTCGGCCTGTGGACACCTCTATTAATAAAGAATCACAGAATGAGTAGATGTCAATTGATATTAATAAGTTAGATATCTAACATTAGCGTATGCGTTTTTTTTTTTTTTTTATGAATTTGGATATTGCATATTTGGTATTGTATATTTTCTATTAGTAATAGATAAGAAGTAGATTTAAATATAAATATTTGGATATTCATTATTTGAATCTGCTTTGACTTTAGTTTAGATAGTATCGAATATATGAATATATTCAATAGCTAAAGTTTAAAATCCAATTATGTCATATTATTATTTAATATTATAGTTTTTACTGGTCCTTTATCAATATAATAATTTTTTAATTTAATAATATAAAAAAACCAAAAAATATATGATCTTATTTTTAAAAAAATTTAAAAGATTAATTATTATATAACATGTGATATAAAATTAAAAATTATGTGAGTATATTATATTAATTTAACCTACTAATTTTGGATATGACGTAAAAATAATTAAAGTATAACACGGCACTGAAAAAAATACAAACATAGCATAGATATATCAATATGTCAAATTTTATATAAAAAAATTATTAATGTATCAAAATTTTTTATAAATATAAAATACATTAAATAGATTGTAATAAAAAATAATAAAAATACGACATAAAACACAAATCTTTTTCTTTTTCTTTTTTTCTCTTTCTTTCTTATTTCATTTCATTTCTTTCCCTCTTTCTTTTCCTCTGTTTTCATCTATTTTCTTTCTCTTTTCTTTCTTTATTCATAACAAATAATAACAATAACTTCCCATAGGCAAACACTATTGGGAAATAAAAATCTCTTCAAATGGTTTTGATCTTTAATTTATGTTTATAGATAATTTATGAAGGAATAAAGAAATTAACCTAGTTAACCACGCGAAATAGGGCAAAAACACTAATTTTTTTAAAAAAATATTAATTTTTTTTAAATTCAACTTTTTTTTCTTTTACATATAAAATTTTTGAATACATAGTAAAAAAAAATAACAAGATTCTTATTCTTTGCAATCTTCCTTTATAGGTAATGTACAGATTCTAAAAAAAAAAGATTTTTATAATTTTTTACTTTTAGTAATTAAATTTATTATCATTTAATTCGCGAGATCAAATTCAATAAAACAATTTAATAATACGATAAATTTGTATAACAGAAATAGTTCTCTAAGATTCGAACATGCAAACATATTCTGCCAAGCAACCCAAAGAACAAAAGCATGTTTAAGATTTAGCATTTAGGTAAGATTTTTTTAGATTAAGTTCATAAGCATTTTTCATTAAAAATATCTAATAAAAATTCAATTGAAAATTCCAAAACCATGGAATATAGAAAGATTGTTACATACATTATCTATATAATTTTTAAAATACTTTGATACTTTTATTAATAAACTTTACAATAAAGTTGAATTAAATCTTTGAATATTATGTATAGATATTATTATTTACTTAACATGCATGTTACTAATATTTTAACTGACCTCTACCAATTTATTAGTTATGATTATTTATTTTGATAAGAAAACTTGTAAATTTGAATTAAATAATCTTACTTAAGGTCTGTTTGGTTAGCGAAAAATAATTTTTAAAATAAAAATTTTTAAATAAAAATTTTTATTAAAAAATTGATTTTTTTTCTAGTTTGAATAATTTTAAAAAATATATATTTCTGTTATTTAATTATTTTTTAAAAAAAAAATGCAGCATTCGAATGTACAAACCAAGACATCCAAATGCCCTTATTTTTATATGGTATTATTTGAATGCCCTATGTTTGGGAATGCCATGAACTTTATATATATATATATATATATATATATATATATGTTTCAAAAGAATGTCTTACACTTTTAAAAGTACGAGATATTTTTAGAAAAAAAAATTAAATTTTTGTTTATTCGAAATTCACTTTTTATTAAACAAATATAGTTTTTTTTTTTAAATTATGTTTCACAAAACAAATAATTCTATATAAAAACTTTTAATTCAAGTGTTAGTGATTTCTATTATAGAAAAATTATAAATCGAGTTTTAGTGATTTCCATTGTTTATAATATATATATATATATATATATATATATATATATATTACACATACCCACGAACATATGAATTAATGCATGTGCATGGTAGTTCCATAATTTTTTTTTTTAAAAAAAGACATGAAATTTCTTGGAACTTTCCTTGTCTCGACGTGGGCCCTCTTTGATATCAGATCAAGTTGTGGATTCTCCGATTGTATAATAAATTAATGACAAATTGTCAAAATCCATCCTCTGTTGTTTGTTTTTGGAAAATTCTCTCTTATTTTCGTCGTAATTTTTTTTTAAAGTTTTATAAATTAATTGGAAAGATGATGACTGCATCTTGAAGTACAGTTATGAAAATTAATAAAAATAATTAATAATTACATAAAAATATATTATCTTATATACAATCAATAAAATTTTTAAACTTCGTATATATGATTAAAAGGATGATATATATCTCTTAAGTTATAATAAAAAATAGAAAAAACTAAATAAAAATTTATTACCTGGCACTCATAGTTGAGTTTTTGAATTTTGCAAACTAAAAAATTGTAGTTTTTTAAGTTTTCTTAATTTTTTTAAATATACATCAAAGGAATACTGTAATTTTTTTAACTTTATTGTGAAATTAAAGAACTCTACTAATAATATGTAAAAGATTAATCTTTAAATTAATCAAATAGATAAATTAAACAACAAATAAATCTAGATATATTGTACTTATTGATACATTAGGAGATAGGATGAGGATATTTGAAAACGAACTCAAATTTATATGTCTCACTAATATAATTGTAAACATTGGGCTAAAATATTGTAGGCACAAATGAATCCATAAAGTTTGATCAAATCTATATATATGATAGGATTTAAACTTGATATTAGAGGTGGCAAATGATTAAATTCAGGCATGTCGAATGCAAGATCCAACGATTGTAGCATGTTTTTTGAGTTTGAATAATTTTAAATTAAAATTTTTTTTCATTTTAAATTTTATCTCATTCAAATTTTTAACTTTTTTTAATCAAATTAATTTTAAATAAATTTAGATTCAAAATTTAAATTAAACTAAATTTATATTCGAATCCAAATTTAATTTACCACCTTAAATTTTCAAACCCTTATCTTTAATGTTAAATGAAGGCCCCAATTCAATCACATCAATATATAATTTGAATGTGAATATTTAAGTAAATATTTATTTATTTGAATATTATATATAAACTAATCAATAATCATTAAGTCACATATGCATACGTATGCAAGTCAAAAATATTTATCAATTGAGCCAAATTCAAATGATTTTAATTGGAATTAAAGTTCATATTAGGATGAAATATAATCTAAAATATAAAATTTTTGAAGGATTATTAGGGAAGGAAAATCACATATTATCAAATAAAATTATTTTAAAATTATAAAATGATGAAAATACTTAAATAATATATATATAAAAAAAAACCAACATTATTAGCATAAACTGTACCTACTTATCGGGGTTGGACCCACCCCATCTTGATAGCCACGCGTCAATTTTTACATAAAGAATCATCCAGACAGTACTCTACTTACAGCAGCACCAGATTCCTACTCTTCAAATCGAAATCCTTTTGAATCTCTTCTTCACGATCACTCTCTTGCCAGATGAACAGAACCACAACAGAGAAAAGAAAAAATAGTATTCAGGCAAGTAATCCGGCAGCGTTTTGATTTTTTTTTCCTTCTTTATAAATTTTGTCCTAAATCTCTTCCATTTTTTCTTCATTTTCCTCCCAATTTTCATTCAATCCAAACAAAACTCCGTTTCTGCCTCCCTCTCTAATCTCTGCATGTACATTTTATTTTATTTTATTTTATTTATTGTTGAAGTATTGATTTGAACTAATTTCTTTTCCTTTTTCTGAATTTTCACGTGACCTGAATAGTTCTACTTGTATTTTTTTCTCTGATTAAAAGTTTTTAATCTTTAGAAAACCCTTTTCTTTTTTTTTTTTAAATTTAATGATTTTGTAACTGAGGAATGAATTGGAGTTTGAAGTTAAATTAATTAGATTTGATCTGTTAATTTCGCTTCTTCAGATTTGATAAAATATAAAAAAAAATGGATTTCTGTTGTGTACTTGTATATAAAATGTAAGCCAGTCTGATTTTAAATTTATTAAAGTATTTGATTTATTTTTTGCCTTTTTGGTAAATTTTATAGGGGTTTGAAATTGTGTGGAACTTGAAGTATATTTTGAGCATCAATGGACCGTGCTGAATTAACCACTGAACAGGTTAGTGATCTGATCGCTTCGTTTGCCTTTTTAGTTATAATATTATATAAAAACTAAGTATTTATTGAGTTTCTAGTTTTGATTTTTTTGGTATCGGAATTCGAAAGCTTCAGAGATCATTTGGTTGTTGCTTTTGTTATTTACCTTCTGCTTTTGGAAGCAAAATGTAGAAATTGCGGTATGAGAAGCAATAAATTTGAAGAATTAGACATTAAAGTTGTGAAAATTTTTTCCTGCAAGAATTAGGCATTAAAGTTTCGTCTCTTATGGTAGATTTGTTTTACCTCCATGGGTGCTTCTTTTTATTTTCCGTTATTGAATGACAAAAATCAGTGTTTTGTACTTGACATTTTATTTTAGTTTTTGAAATCCTGAAAAGCATGGAGCTTCTCAAAAATAGGTTTGGCATTCTCCTATGAGCTGCTTGGTGAGCAAAACAGGTTTTAGGATTCTTTAAACGCTTTGAGTTGTTTGTTTGTTCACCTCATCATGAGTAGCGAAGCACATTCTTATTTGCTTTTCTTAAACAAGCACATTATTATTTGCCTTTCGTTTAGAATTTTCCTGATCTTAAATTGTTAAACATTTATCCTATGTTGCATTGTTCCTGTGGTTTTACGATTCAAAGAATTTAAATTATTTTATCTTTTTAATTGTTAGTTAATTATGAATGGTTACTTGTTAATGGTGATTTCATTTTGATTTCTGTCTTTTACTCTTTTAAAGGTTCTGAAGAGGGATATTCCTTGGGAGACATACATGACAACCAAACTGATTTCAGGAACAGGCCTTCAGCTGTTAAGGCGTTATGATAATAGAGCTGAAAGTGTCAGGGCGCAGTTGTTGGAAGATGTAATGTTTTATTGCTCTTCTTAACTTACGAGTTGGGTATTATCTTGTGTATATGTTCTTTTTTCTCCTTCAATTAGTTCAATAGTTTTATTTACTTCTCCATCATAAACTGAATCAGGTTTTAAAAGCGTAACCATAATTCTATGGGACAATCTAATTGAACTAAGGATAAAAGAAAGATTTTATCGAGTCTTTGCAATGATATTGATTGCTGAAATTGAATGTGACAGGATGGTTCAGCCTATGTTCAAGTGTTTGTTAGCATATTACGTGATATATTTAAGGAAGAGACAGTGGAATATGTTCTGGCTCTAATCGATGAAATGCTTACAGGTATTTGAAGAATATTGGTCTTGTGAGGACGCATTCATCGTAAATATATTTACTTACTGATATTCTCTATCGCAGTCAATCTGAAACGAGCCAGATTATTTCATGACAAGTCTCTTGCAAACGAAGATACTTATGAACCTTTCCTAAGTTAAGCTTTTACTCAAAATTGTTTCCATCGTTAATCTGTGGCTGATTTTTATTTTT
>JBBYHM010000013.1:8802823-8818841 GCA_038381775.1 Adansonia rubrostipa
AAATAAATAAATAAATAAATAAAGAGATTGAAGATTACTTATTTTTTTTATTGTACAACCTAGCTATATTCCTTTTGTTAAAAAAATTAAATTATTATAGGGAGCTAAGGCCAATTATTATCTTACATTATTTATTTAAGAAAGACTGGTATAATCTGGCTATCAAGATTCTGATGAATAAAGAAAATAAGGGATCATATCATTGCTTAAGACTTTAATTAATTAAATAATAATATTTAAAGAACATTTAATATTTTTTTAATCATTGTAAATACAAGGGAATTTGTTTAATCAAATGGTAATTTCAATATATATATAAACTTATTACGAAATATATTTTATTTTTTTGCATCTATAGCTATTCAATTCAAATCATTTTCTTAACGGATTACAAGTTCATTTTCTTTGTTGTTGAAAAGTAACATGTGATGCGAGAATATATTAATATATTTTCTATATAAAAAAATTTTAAATTAATTAAAATTAAAATTAAATTAATTTAAATTTAAATTTAAAATATTTTATTCGTAAATTTTATTGTTATGAGTTGAACTAAAATTATCAGATCGAACAATACCAAACTCAAACTTTAACTATAATATATACAATTTAAAGTTGTATTTATCTTCTGCATGAATTCAACTCGATTCATTTCTGGAGTCTAAAATCTAGAATTTTTATTTTATTTTATTTTATTTTTTTGACATGGAAGCTAAACTTTCAAGCCTTTAAGAGAATAAATGAAAATAAATAATATAGCAGTGATAAAAAAGTTATTACTCTTACCTATAAAAATGTAAATTCCCAACAAATTAATCTCCTCCTTCTTAAAAGAAAAAAAAAAAATAGCCTTTGGCCTTTGATGGCCATAATATTTTAAAATGTTATCGAATATATTTATATTATATTTATATATTTTATTATATTTAAATTATTTGTGTTTATATCATAATAATTTATTATTGTTTAATATTATCAGATCTCGTCTGAAGGAAAAATCCATGGTCATTTCTGTCACTTCGAAGTGCACACCTAAAAAGGAAACAAAGTAAAAGGGAAGGGGGGAAAAAAAAAAAGAGATAAACAGTTTTCAAGCTGTGTTGTGTTCTTTTATGTAGTGGCCACTCTGGAGACAAGAAATACCAACCAAAATAATTTGGTTTGTTAAATTTTTTTCCATTTTTGCTTCAACCTCTTCTTCTTCTTCTTCTTCTTTCTTGTTAAATCTTGTAACTGGATTGTAGAAAAAAAAGAAAAGGAAAAGACCATTTTTTTTCACTCTCTTTTCGGATCTTTGATAGCTGAAAAAAAAGGGGGTTCATCAGTTATATTTAGCATTACATTTTTCAATATTTTCTTCAAAAATGTCAACATATTAGCTACCAGTAGTAGCTTTCTCCAAGTTCCTCTCTTTCTTTTCCTTGTTAAAGAAAACAGCAGATTTCTTCAGCTATCTTCTGTTTCTTCTCATTATCAGCATGTCTGCTAAATCCAAGTAAGTTCCACTCACTTGCTTTCCAATTCTTTTTTTTTTCTCTCTCTATAATTTCTAGCTTTCTTCCTTAATTCTTTTATTTTTGACTAGATCTAATTTGGGTTTTTGGTTTCTTTGTTGGACTGCTTGTTTTGTTTTGTTTTTTTTTTTTTTCTTTTCATTTGGTATTTTTATCTTAATTTCTGGGATTATGTTGGATCTGCTTTTGGATGGTTTTTTAAGGGCATTTTGATGTATTTGATTTTTTTTTCTTGTAACTTGAAATTTAAACACTCAGTGTATTTCTCCCCTACTTTACTATGCCACTCATTCTTTTTGTTTTTTTTTTTTTTTTTACACTAAAGTTTTCACCTTTTTTAGTTAATTTTGTTGCTTGATTCTATTTTTCAAATGGGTTTTACTTCATTTTTCTGTTTCATAATCCTGACCTTCTTTTATGAGTGTTTTGTGTTCTTTTGCTTCTTTGGTTGGATACTATCTGAACAATATTTCTCTCGATTCCCAAATATGTTATGTCAAATTCATATGTATACATATACCAATTCATTAGAATAATTTGATCCTGCTAAATTATGTTTGAAAAAAATTTGCCAAATTGGTCATAGATCCCATCTTTAATTTTATTTCCGCATGAATTTTGTTTATATTTTTGCATTGTGTGTTTAAAATAATGGGACTTTGATCTTCTGCTCAGAATATGACTCTTTGAACATTTAAACAGATCTGGTTTATCTGAAACTCCTAGCAAGGTTTCACCAGCAACACCTAGAGTGGCAAGTAAAGTAGGCAGGGGACTGGCTAAATCAGAACCTGATTCACCCTCTCCCTTGCAGAGTACTCGCCATTTGGTTGATCGTTCCCCACGATCATCTCTTAACTCGAAGCCTACAATTGATCGTAGATCTCCGAAGGCTGCCACCCTGCCTGAAGTAAGTTTTCTAGTCAATGCCGTCAAATATTACTGCAGTTAATCTTTCACATTTTTAAGTTCAAGAAGTAATTTTCTGACACATGAAAAAAAATTGAAGATTAAAATGGGAATTATTGATATTAGATTCTGGTTAAGAGGATACCGAAGCTGTGAAGTTTTTTCTTGATGTTTTCGGATAATGTGTTGTATTTCAGGTGATTGTCGGAAACGAAGTTTTGTTTTGACTTTTAGGAGAAATAAAATGTGTTCTGAAACATTTTGTATGCATTGATGTTTGGAGAGGATAACTGGTTTTAGGAAAGGGAATCAAACATGCATATATTATTTTGATCATGAAACAAATGGAATTTCATTTGCATTACTGGTTGTTTTGATTTTCAGAAACCGCAAACACGGGTGGTTAAGGGATCGGAGTTGCAGGCTCAATTGAACTCGGTTCAGGAGGATTTAAAGCAAGCGAAGGAGCAGATATCGTTGATTGAGAAAGAGAAGGCACAAGCAATTGATGAGCTGAAAGAAGCGCAGAAAGCAGCAGAAGAAGCAAATGAAAAACTTAGAGAGGCTTTGGTTGCGCAAAAGCGAGCTGAAGAGAGCTCTGAGATTGAGAGGTTCCGGGCTATTGAGTTGGAAGAGGCAGGAATCGAAGCTGCTCAGAAGAAAGATGATGAATGGCAGAAAGAAATTGAATCTGTGAGGAACCAGCATGCTTTGGATGTGGCTGCTCTTCTCTCTACCACTCAGGAGCTTCAGAGGGTGAAGCAGGAACTAGCCATGACATGCGATGCTAAGAACCAAGCACTGAACCATGCTGATGATGCAACCAAGATTGCTGAAATCCATGCCAAGAAGGTAGAGATTCTTTCGGCTGAATTGGTTCGTTTGAAGTCCTTGATTGATTCGAAGCGTGAAATGGAGGCTAATGAAAGCAAGGAAATGGTGTTGAAGCTTAAGGCAGAGATAGAGTCATTGAAAAAAGAACTCGAAAAAGTGAAGACCTATGAGGAGAAGTTGGTAGGAAAGGAGGCTTTCATTGAACAACTTCATGTTGATCTAGAAGCTGCGAGAATGGCTGAATCTTATGCGCACAGTGTCTTAGAGGAATCAAAAAATAGGGTTGAAGAATTAGAAATGCAGATTGAGGAAGCAAGGAAGTTGGAAAGATCTGCAGCAGAATCTCTGGACTCAGTCATGAAGCAATTAGCCAGCAACAATGATTCATTGCATGATGCAGAATCTGAAATCGCTGCTCTTAAAGAGAAGGTGGGATTATTGGAAATGACAATCGGGAGACAAAAAGGGGATCTTGAGGAATCAGAACGTCGTATCAATATGGCTAAGGAAGAATCTGCAGAAGTGACGAAATTGGTTGAGTGTCTGAAGTCCGAGTTAGAAACAGTGAAGGAAGAAAAGACCCAAGCTTTAAATAATGAGAAGCTTGCAGCTTCCAGTGTTCAAACTCTTTTAGAAGAGAAAAACAAACTCATTAATGAGTTGGAAAATTCTCAGGATGAGGAAGAGAAGAGCAAGAAAGCAATGGAAAGCTTAGCTTCAGCCTTACACGAAGTTTCAGCAGAAGCTAGGGAGGCTAAGGAGAAGCTGTTACGCAGTGAAGCAGAGCATGAAAATTATGAAACCCAGTTAGAGGATATAAGATTGGTCCTTAAAGCAACAAAAGAGAATTACGAAACCATGCTTGATGATGCAAAGAATGAGATTGATCTTCTTAAAAATACCATTGAAGAGTCCAAGAATGAATACCAGAATTCCAAAACTGAGTGGGAACTAAAAGAACTGCATCTAGTGGATTGTGTAAAAAAATCGGAAGAAGAAAACTCTTCTCTGGAAAAAGAAATTAATAGGCTGGTAACTTTGGTGAAACAATCTGAGGAAGAAGCTTCTGCATCTAAGGAGGAAGAAGCTCAGTTGAAGGAGAGCCTAAAGGAAGTTGAATCTGAGGTGATCTATCTGCAAGAAACTCTAAAGGAGGTCAAGACTGAGAGCATGAAACTGAAGGAGAGTTTGTTGGATAAAGAAACTGAAATGCAGAGTGTCATCCAAGAAAATGAGGAACTCCGAGCTAGGGAAGTTGCTTCACTTAAGAAAGTCGAGGAGTTGTCTAAGTTGTTAGAAGAAGCTACGATCAAAAAGCAAAGTGAGGAAAAAGGTGAGCTAACTGACAGTGAGAAAGACTATGATTTGCTGCCTAAGGTTGTTGAATTCTCTGAAGAGAATGGACATGCAAGTGAAGAGACGCCCAAGTTAGAGCTCCCATCAGAACAGCCCGAGGAGCCCAAAAAAGGGCATTCTCTGGAGGCCAGTGATGGCTCAAAAGATGAGGCTATTCAAGCAAATGGTGCCAAAGTGGAGAATGCGAACGGCAAAGTGAAGGAAGATGTGACAAAAGGAAAAGAGGATGATACGGTTGAAGTTGAATTCAAAATGTGGGAGAGCTGCAAAATTGAAAAGAAAGAATTTTCGCCAGAAAGAGAACCTGAGCAAGAATCTTTTGAGGAGGAAGCAGAGTCAAAGGTGGAGAGTAGTGAGAGTTTCGACTTAAATGGTTCAATAGAAAACGTCGATGATGGTGGAAACTCACCATCAAAGCAGCAGGAGCAGCAGCAACACAAAAAGAAGAAGCCATTACTCCGGAAATTCGGGAGCCTACTGAAGAAGAAGGGAAGTAGCAACCAGAAGTAGATAACCAACAATCAGCCATGGCATGACTTACAGCAGGCAGGTATATCGGATAATATCTTCCAGCTGAATGTGTTTGCTTAATTTGTTTTGCTTCTAATGTTCTTAATAGGTTTAAAACCGAAGAGGCTTGTATAATGTTTAGTTATTAATATTTTTTTTCCTCTTTTATAATTTTTAAATTTGAATCTCCATGTTGGATACTATCTTGTATGTGATGGAGATAATTCTTAATCTTTTTTTTGTTTTTGCTTGTTCTTCATATCTAAATTTCATGAAAAAGAATGTGGTGACTTAAGTTGTATTTCAATGTGCTTTCTTTATGGTTTACAAAGAAACTAAATGTTATGCATTCATCATTCTAAAGTTAGTTTTACATGTGCATGATTATTAAGCTCTGTTTGGTTGGTGCTTTTGTTGTTTGCTATTTGTTTCTTGTTTTTAGTGTTTTTTTTTTTTTTTTGCTTCCTCATTTTATTTTATTTTTTTTAAAAGAAAAAACAACAACAATAACAACAACAACAAAAGTATCAACCAAACATAGCCTAGGTTGTCTTTGGCATAAGAAAAAATTATGAGTTGTGGATTAATCTTGCCATTGCTGTTATCTAAATTGTTTCAGTTTCTATCCTTTCTCTTTTAATAAAATGAACAATAGTTTCGGGTGATAGAAATTCCTTCCTATTTCATGTGGAATAAGAAAATGTCTATTCTCTTTTTTATAATGAGAACTAAGGGTACGTTTGATTGGATGAAAAAGTGAAAGGATAAAAAAAACGAGGTAAAAAAGTGAAAGGAAAATTAAAAATATTATTATTTTTCACACATATTAACAAAAATAAAGCACCCCAAATTAGAAAGAAAAGAAGAAAGAAAATGAGAGTAGTGTATGTCATGTGAGTATATTTATAGATTAACCATTTTTTTTTAATTTTATTTTTTTATTTTAACTTTTTATGGGTATAAAAGTAAAACAATATATTTTTTATTTTTTTCTCTTATTTTTTAATCATATCAAGCAATAAAAAGAAAAAAAATTATTATTTTTTTTACTTTTTTATCTTTCTTACTAAGCATATTAATAGAAAAAAAATATATATATTTTTATTTTTCTCTCCATTTAATTTTTTGTCTTTCTGAATTTCTTTAGGATTAATGTCGATATTAATTAAAGGATTTTTACTGGTCAACTTTAGGAGTGAATGAGATATGAAACCATCCATGGTTCCATATAACCTAGGGAAGAATAGTACCAGAAGTAGAACTGCAAAATTTTGTTTTCTCCACTTATCAATTAGGGATGATGGCAGATGATGTTCGAAATATCCTAATCTGATTAATTTACATGATATCCATAAAAATGAGCCCAAATATTGCTTGTTTTAAGGTAGCCAATTAAATTTAGAGTAATGATTGTTCCAAACCCTAATAAGCATGCTTTCTTTATGTAAACAATAGATTCTGGTCATCCATGACCACCTTGACACAGAAGGTGTTGACATCATCATTATTGGTGCCTGTAACTAATGCACCATGAAGCCTCTTTTATAAAAATTACCCCTGGTAAAAATTTGACTTTTTAACCAGCTATATCTTGTATGAAGAGAACGTAATTTGAAGTGTCCAATGGTATTTGGTTTTATTTTCACTTTATCCCATGATTTGGTTTTTCCCCTGCCCCTAGTCCCTACCCTACAAAAGAAGAAAATAAAACTAAAGGAAGGGTCAAACAGTTTAGGGAAAAGCATGCCAAGCTTGAACCATTTAATTTAATTCTACGTGGTGATACATTGTCAATGATAATTCAATTGCCTTCTTCTATAAGCAAACTGCTTTCTTTATTTGTTCACCAGTATTTGATTCCTATAAAAATGTTTTGTTTGAAGGGTAAAAAACTTGGCACTTAATTCATTCTTTTTTTCCTCACACAATCTTGGAATATTAAGTAATGATGCAGATCTGTGTGTTTTCTTTTAATGAAAAAGAAAAATCTTAAATAATTATTTTCAATTTAATATAACTCAATAACCCAATGATACTTGCAACAAACGGTATTCTGCAAGTATATTGGCAATCAATCGAAATAAGTAATATGGGATAAAGAAAAATATCAAATGCTCCCTATTCCATAGTTTGATTTCATATTCATTACCAAGCTTTTGTCCAAACCTTTGAGTTTCCCATTATATAATAATCATAATAACATTTATATAAGGATTATAATGTAAATTTTTAACATTCGAAGAAGTAAAAAAAATAATAATAATGAATAGGATCTCAAACTCAAAAAGAGTTCGATGTAATAATATATTAGGTTTAAAAAATATTTTTTATTTTTTATTTTCTTTTTAGACTAAACTTGAAGTAGATATACTGCTCAGTCCATATGAAGCAAAATATGGTTGTATTGTATTTTATAATAATTGTGCCAAGTTTTCACCCTGCACCAAACTACTTGCATGTTTCACAGAAATTTCCTTCGCTATCTCGCTATGTACCATTTACCTTAGAACCAGTAATTGTACAATAAAAATACACGAAATAATTATAATAAAAAATAATTAAAATATAATAATAAATATAATAAATTATTAATATATTAAAATTTATTTTATTATTTAATATCTTAAATATAATAGTAACAATCTCCTTTTCCTTTTCTTAGTGGTTAGACGTTAGTCTCGTCTGGTGATCAGCCCCTCACTGCTCTCCTAACACGGAAGCGCTATTTAATACGACGCCGTTTTACTCCCACGTCACCCGCACGAAACAAAGTTAAAATCCCATTATTATTTTTTTTTAAAGAAAAAAATTAATAAATCCTCTCGCATTCTTCTTCCAATTCCGTCTTTATTTTCATTTTTGTTTTTTAATTTTCTGGTGACAAATTCTAAATTCCACCATGTGGGCGGAGATAATCTGCGGACTTATCGTTTACCGCTTGTTCCGGCGCTTCTTCTACGGCGATGACGACGTTTTGGAGGTCGGAACCTCTGATTCTAATGCTATTTTCTCCGTCGCCCGTAGGTACTACTTTTACAATTTCAACGTTTTCTATTTTCTTCCAATATGATTTTCTAATAAATTTTACGAAAGTAAGAGTAAAAACTTTCTTTATTTCAGTACAGCTTGTTACTGAGCTGAGTTTGATTGTGTAAACATTAGTATATTGTTAAGGTTTGTTTGGTTTGCTGGAAAATTGAAATCTTGGAGAGATCTTTTCAATTGAAAAACGTGTAATTTAGGCTTCGTCTGTCTTTCCTTTTTTCAACTATCTTTTGGATTTTGAAATTAAAAAGAATGCGTTTGAGTGTGAAGAATCAAAATCTAATTTTTAGATCTTTTGAATAGTGAAATTCATGATTTTACCGTTGATATGGAGTGGTAACGATTGTTTGTTTTTTAATATGGGTTACGTTTTCAATCATGTACTAGCAAAAATCAAGTAGCAAAAGCAACTGACAACCAAACATAGTCTCAGGTTATTTTGTTAGCTTATTTGCTTCTAAAAGTGACATTAATGTTATACTTAAAACAGAATATTTCATAAGTTGATCTTTCCATTTATATTTCCTTTGATTTTCTAATTGGCCGTAATCAAATTTCCCCACTTCTATATTAACTATTTCTTTTTTTGCATCGTCATTTTAGACTTGAAAAGCTTTATGGTGGAACGTTGTACGTGGGGCTTCGCATTCCGGATGCTGACAGTGGTTCTCGGCAGAATATCGATCTGGTTCTTGTTAATAAGGGGTAAGTATGATTGAGAATGGGATTTTTAGTAGATTGAGGTTCTTTTTCTTATTTTCATCTCCTTTTAATTTTAGCAAAGATAGGATTATATAATTACTGGATTTTTTTTATGTTAACTTTCTCTTGCTTTTTGATTTGACTTCTTGAAATTTTAATCCATCTGTGCAGAGAGGCTGCAGTTATTTCTGTCAAGAATCTAGCAGGGTTTGTTTCTATAAATGAGGATGGTAGCTGGACTTGTGAAGGTGGCAGTAGCCACCAGCCAGAGCGTCATCCTGATCCCGTAAGTCACCATGTTCAAATGTCTGCTTCTTCAGACATTGCTTTTTGCATGTTTATTGTAAGGAGGGTGCCTGTTAGTTGCCGTAAAAGCTTTGCTAGATGGGTTGTATTCTCAGTGTCATGATGCATGTTAAATGCATTAATTAACTGATTTCCCACGCTTCTCCATGTTCCCAAGCATTTTTATTGACAAGCACCTTCAAAAATGATTGTAATTGCTTGATTTTCTACGAGTATTTTGGGGTTGGGACCGGGGGGGGGGGGGATGTCTACTTAGCAAGTTGGCTTTTGGCAATTATGAATTTGTACATGCAATCTTTTAGACTCAAGCAAAGCCTTAGGCTGAATGTAGAACTTTTCTACTACCAGTGATGAGAAAAAAAAAAATTCAAACTCTTTTTTATTTTGGCCGAAAGAAAGCATTCTAACTTAGAGATCAGTGAAGATGATTATAAAATATCTATGGTTTTAGGTTGCAGAGGCTAAAAAACAAGCTTCAGTCCTTGAATCATATCTCGAACAAAGGGGAGTTGCTTTACCCGAAGAATATTTTTCTTACAAAGTTGTAATTCCCAATCCAAAATTCTGGTATGTATGGAAAAATTTTATTTCCTTGAAAAAAAAAATTTCCTTATTAAGACTATGTACTGAATAGATTTCATTTGCAGTACCTCCTATAACAATTTTCCATCTGAGGTTGTCACTTATGATAAATGGGTGCAATTAAAACCAGAACCAAAAAGTCTGTTTTCTGGATGGATTAAGGGTGCCTTTCGTGGTGGGAAGAAGGAGATGCAGGAATCTTTCCATCAGCAACTTAACTTTATTCTCAGCACAGCCCCCATGTGGGACAGGTTTGTTACTAAATGTGCCAATAACTTGGATTTTAACTTTGTTGATATAGGATTATATTTTTTTTATGCATATCATGTCATTTTTGGCCAATAATTTTTATAATATATCCCACTATATGACACTGAAATTCTGTTACATAATTTCACTTTGTTTTCTCTTCTTTTCTCTGAACTAATTGCAAGATTCTCAATCTGTCAGACACTTGTAAATAAAATGATACTGCAAATAATATCTAATACAAGAAATTTTGAATTAAGCATAGGGCTTAAGTAGGAATGAAGTGGTTCCTATTTTGCAGTCATATAGAAAGATGAACTTTTCTTATACAAATAGACTTCGTGATTCTTTCTTTGCACGTTATATTCTCGTCATCGGCAACTATAGCTTGAGAAAACTTGATTTCTCCATGATTTCTGCAGGCTGGAGCTTAAAGATAACAAATATGTTCTTGGAGAATTTCTGGAATTTAAAGGGAAGCAGGAGGATACCCTAGCTTTGAGAAATATCAAGAGATCAAAAGTTAGTCGCCTTATCATCCAGAAGACTAGCATGTTTGGATTTGGTAATCCCCATAATATTATTGTAATCTGCTTTTCTTTTTAGTCTTGTTTGCTTCTTTTAAAATATGGTTTTTTTTTTTTCTTTGGATTCTAAAATCGTAAAGATTCTCCCATAAAGTGATTTGTAGTGATAACCTGGGAATATATGATAAGTTTCATTTCTAGCCATACATTAGAGGGCTTAATATCAAACTAATTGTTACATTTGGGTATTGTAGTAACAATACCTTATGTTTGTCAATTCTGATATAAAAGCCTACAATGAAAAACTTCTTCAGCCAACAATGAAAAACCTCACGAATAATACTGTTGAAATTATTGATGGATGGGGCAGGTTAATTTAAGGGAAGTCCTTAAGCAAAGGCTTCATTCTCCAAGGGTCTTGATATGATAAATATGATGGATTTGAAGAATTGAGAACAAGCTGCTGGATCAGAATTGGATTCCAAAATCACTTTACCTCATTCTTTGGTTTCTTCAAATCATAGAAATTCAAAACCTCTTGATAGTTTCTGGTGTAATATGGAAGTAGTCTAAGATTATAGCAACGACATTGCACATAATGCGTATAGAATGCAGACATTATCTACGGGTTTAGCTTTATTGTCATTATTTTTCTGTAATCGTCTTATACCTCTACTAAATTTCCTTGTTGATGCAGCACCTTCAAAGCTGGAGGTTTTGTACTCTCCTCGAGATTATCGAAGTGAAGGAGCTTCAGCTTCTGAGTGGAAGGAAGTAACTGTAAGATCAAGTACTGAGGTCATATTCCAGCCTCAAAACTCTACCAAAGTCCGGAAATTCAAGCTTTCTTCTATCACCTCTATGTCTCTAAGTGCCTAAGGATGTATCTGTCAAATGAAAAGGCCACATACGTCATCTGTATGTGATAACAAATTAGATTGTTGACAAAACCGGTTCTATAATGAATCAAAATTTTATGCAGGTTAAATGTATATGTTACAGTGGCAATACAAGGAGCTAGTTGTTGTTGTGTGGCTTCTCCATCATTTTCTTTCCATATCTTCTCATTTTTCAGTTTTTCGTCATTTGCTTATAGCTGTATTCTGTTTCTCTCCCTCTCATCCCTCTCAAGGAGCTAGTAATTTCAGCTTTGGACGTTGTAGTCTATTTTCTTTGGCTTGGGAAGAAAATATGAGAAGCAACTTTGAATACAATGAATCTTCCACTGACAACAAAGGAGTTGCTTGGAACTTTTGTTGTTTTTGGTAATAACCATCACCAATGCCAACATCAACTAACTAGAACTAAAACTGGATTTTATGGATGTATAAGTTAAAACAGGTATTCTTCACCCCTACAATTTTGAACTTTTTAGGCATTATAATTCGAAGGGAATTATATGTTTTCTTTCTTCCAAGGGTTTGTAATCACTGTTATCAGTTACTAGAAATTGCTATGTTCACTGGTATTTACTCTTCTTGTTCCTTTCAAGGATTTGCTTTTATTTCATCATTTCTTAAATTGGGGATTTTTACTGGGGAATTTTCTTGATCGAGGAGCTGAAAATGGGGATTCCAATTAAGGGTTTCTCTTGAACTTTTAAGACATTTTCATTGGGCTTTTAGTTTTCCTTCCAACCTGTCGTTTGCTTCCGGACATTTGTTATTATTCTCCCAAGAATTTAGTCGTTTTGATTTGTTGAAAGTCTCCCGATATTTTTAGAAATCTTATGGGTTCAAAAAAAAAAAAAATAACAGTTGAAAGAAAAAGGACAAAAGAATTCATTTGCAATAAATGCCATGTGGCATTTAATATTTTTAATTAATACACGTCAATTATGTGGCATGATTTTATTGGTTAACTGTCCAAGATGCAGGTTGAATTAACAGTGTTCACATACTAAAAGATTACACACTTATGGATTTTTTTTTTTTTCTTTGGTATCAATCAATTTGTACATTTTCTCTTTTAAAAATTTAGACATCAAAACTGTAATTAATCATTGATGGTTAAAAATTTTGATTATAATTAATTGATATTTCAAATTTCTGCAACAAAGTTAGATCCAATATTGGTTTCCAGTTCCCTTTTAATTGAGATAAAACTAAAACTAGCAAGAAGAGCAAAAGATTATCATTGATCAGTCTGTAATAAAAGTTGATTTATATATAACAATTACAAATTCAAAGACACGGCACAATTAATTTGAATACAGCTTTGAGCTACAAATACAAAGGTCAATTTGTATGTTTGCAGGCCAATGGGTAAATAATGAATAAAATCATGAAATAATGATAGCAATAAATTTTTTTTCTCCTAAACCATGTGCTAAGCAAACTTCTTTTAAAAAATGGTACTTTTCCCTTAAAGAATATAAATTGGAGGATATAGATATCCTAAACTTTTAAATTACAAAGTCTCAATTTTTTTCTAAAACACTCCGTATCTAATATACACGTTCTTGACACATATTTGAACATTAATACATGACATGATCTTCTTTGTATATAGATAGATTTAGAAAAAATTGAGTATATTCATATCGAAACGTATTTATATCTGACACTAGTCTGAATCTAAATAATACAACTCACGTAACATCTGAAAAATAATAAAGCCGGCAGTCCAAAGATCAATTACTTAGAAGTTGATTATTCTCAAACTCCATCATCATATTGTTCAGCTTCTTATTGCTTATTCTTTGTTGGTGGATTCTTGTTTTCTCCCAACTGCAAACATAAAATACTTACAAATCAATAAATAAACAATTAATGAAATTATTCCAGCCAATAATTAAACTTATCTATTCCTAATTTACAGATATTGTTGTTAATCATTATTTGTATGCAGAATTACAATGTAGCTATCCCTATATATATTGCATTGAAACAATGCCTTGAATAAATTCTTAGAAAAAAAATAAAATTATGTTTTTTTGGTACAAAGGAGGGGATAGGCTGACGTGAGAAGGAGTTATAAATGTTAGGATCTGAACTCTCGTATTTATTGTCATCTCTTATGAGTGACTATATGATCTAACCGAGCTAATTTAAAAAAATAAAACTATGTTACTAACCTTTGAGGAGGTGAAGAATCAGAGGATGGTAATAGCATTTGAGCAAGTTTATCAGCATCATGGCTGCAATTGATTACATGGTTGAAGCATAGATATCTTCCGTAGGCCGAGACGTCTTCGAACACACAAATGAGAGCGTCGGCAATGAACCTCTGATCCACCGTAACAAATACACCATTTTCATACATATCGGCTGCTCCTTTTAGATACGGATTCGTGATGGTTAGGTCGGGAGTCATCAACAGCCCTCCATTAATGGTCACCATGTTTATACCTCGGTCCCTTGCCAGTGCCCAAGCTGTCTTTTCTGCTAGTGTTTTCGATAATGCATGCCATAACTGCTCAAAATTAAAGTCAAAGCATCATTCTATATCCAACATGATTGATTAAATTTTGGTTTCAAATGGCAGATTATAACTCATATTTTTAGTACCTTAAACTTCTTGCAAAAATTGATGTCACTCCAGTTCTTCTCATCGAGATCGGACGAAGCCACGGTGCGACCTTCGTTCCATATCACGGCTGTTACAGAGGATGTGAAAACAACCTTTTCTATTGTATCTGTTTGAGCACACGCCTCCAACACATTGTGTGCAGCTCTCACCTCAATTTCCGCCATGAATTCCTGCACCAAACACTCTCCCATTATTTCTTCCTTTAATTTTTTTTTTCTAGCGTTATATGTGTACCATATGCAATGAACTTCAATTTTGCTCTATGAACAGGTAAATTATACTGTGCTTGGTAGAAAAGATAGAAAAGTCATAAAACATGAAAATAGGGAGATGATTACTGGAAGGGAAAGAAATTATAATTCAGAAACGTACATCATAGGTAGAGTGGTCAGAGGGAGGCTCAAAGCAGTAAAATAAGCCACAACATCCCTTCAATGCATTTGTTATGCTGTGATAGTCAAAAGGGTCTGCATCAAATACCCTTAATTTTTCATTACTGCAAGGCAGCAGCTCCTCAACTGATTGGAATTCACCTGCATATTACCAACAAAAATATATATTAAAAAAAAGGATAAAAAGGTTTAATTTTAATTATTTCACATGAAATTATAGACATTTTTTTTTCTATATTCCATCTGCTAAATCCAATTTCCAACAAGTCTAACCATTAATGGACGGCCATCTGCATACTGCATTTGTATAGTCATATGATTAATGCTAAGAAAATAAAATGAAATTCATTTAAAATAAACATTAAGACTACCATACTTCTATTGTAATTTAAGGCTTTTTTTCCCCGTCTTATTAGAAGAAAGCAAGATTCAAAAGTAGACTCTTTCGAACACGATGCAACTACAAGGAACTTGTACAAGTTTAACCTGACGAAAAAAGGTTTGATTCTTTGATACGGGTACAATATACTAAGTTTAGGTGTTAGTTTTTGTATAATCCACTTAAAACTCGAGTAGTTATGTACCTTATAAGATGATGCAAATGCTCAAAAAGTTCATAAAATGAAAAAATGTGACAAAGGTGAGATGCAAATATAAGAGGAAGAGAAAGCTAACCATGGTGTTGGACTGCGGCATGGACATAGTAGCCTCGGTGTAAAAGCAAGTGCACAAGGGCGGAGCCGAGGTGGCCGGAGGCATCCATTACGCAAACCGTCCTTGAATTGTCATTGAAGTTAGAAGAAGCTGGGCGTGCCATGGCTGATGATGATTGATGCACAATATTGCCAGGAAGAAGAAGAAGAAGAAAAAATGCTTTAGAAATGGTGGAGAGGGGAGGAAATGGTGGTGATGGTATTTATTAGATGCGAGAGACGCAACGAAAGAGTTTGGTTAATTACAGATGGTTGGGCAGGTGGCAGTTAGCTACTTTGAAAATAGGGCGGCAGACTTGGCCAAATTTGCATAAATGAGTAAAGAAATGATTTATTATTATTATTATTACTTGGGCAATGACAGATCAGATACTGAAAAGTGGGGGACCAAATGCAAGCTAAGACCAATCTTTATGACTTCAAAAGTTTTCAAGACGTAACAACTGTCTCCTCCTAGGCTTGGAGTTACCGGCGTACGTGTGTGAATGTTACTTTCACGTGTTACTAATAAATAAAAATAGCATTTTATTAATAACACAAAAAAAATTTATATAATGATATTGAATTTTTCTAATTTAAAAAATAAATCAGTTAAGTGATTATCATAATTTTTTTTTTAAATTAGTTTTATTATCATTTAACAAGAAGTGTTTAGATGTCGAAATAAGTCAGACGATCTCGATTGGTAGCTTTGAATATTATATTTAAATTTAACTCGGTCAATTAAATCAAATTTTTTTAAAAAAATATTATTGAAGAATTATTTTTATATCGCAATACTTTAATATGTTAAATAGAAATAATTTTTATTAATTAATAATATTCAAAACCATGTATAGGCTTGAAAA
>JBBYHM010000013.1:8822861-8854653 GCA_038381775.1 Adansonia rubrostipa
TTTTCCTTCTCAGTTACTTATACACAACTACTATGGCTTACTTTAGCTTAAGCTTAAGATTAAGCCGCATGATTCTTATTTTATTTATAGGTTTCTTGGTTGGAATTTGCAAAACTATGAGCTCAAGGAAGAAGACAGCCACATTATTCTTGTTTTATTTGTAGCTTTATTGGTTAGAATTTGCAAAATTACAAGCTCAAAGAAGAAGAAAGTTTTGTCTTTTAGCCTCGATTTTTTTAAAATATTTCGGCTTAGGTTGGAGCATATACTTTTCATTGGGTTGTAGCTTTATTGGTTAGAATTTCCAAAATTACACGGTTAAGGAAGAAGAAAGTTTTGGCTTTTAGCCTTTATTCTTTTTAAAATAATTCCCCTTAGGTTGGAGCATATACTTTTCATTGGGTCAACTTGTTTGGTTTTACTGGTTTTGCATAACTTATGAAGAATGTAAACTAGTTTTCTTATTAGCTGCCTTATCTTGTTTGCAAGTTCAAGAATCTTTAACTTCTTTTTCTTTCATTTGTCTAGCAATGGCTAGAAAATCGTTGATAGAGTTCAATGATCCAGAAGATGTTTTGCATTCTTTACTTAGCATCAAATTTATCTTCATAGCAATAAGCCCTTAAGATACTTATAAAAGCTTCTAAGGTTGCTGTTGGCTGTGAAGAACTTGCTTTAAGGAATATCGTTCCTACTGTACTCAGGCTTCTTTAATCTCTCCATCACATATCAAGTCACGAATATCTCATGCAATCATTGAAGCTTTTTAAAACCTTATTGCTGAGAAGTGGCCAATCAGAATGCATTTTTGCAGGAAAATGGAATTGAAATTGTGGTTGTTTTAAAGTCTGCCGCACTTGTTTTGATCTAGATTTCGATTAGTTTGCAAGTTTTGACAAATGTTTCACTAGCTAAAACAAAACATTGTAGGCATCTAATTTAGTTTAGGCCTTTTTTCTCAATAGTTCTATATATCCAAGACCGAGAATTAGGTGATCATTTCCTTAGGGGTCGACCTCCTCCATGAGGACAAGGCATTTTCAAGATCTATTTGGTCATGCTTGGATGGTTGCTCGTGCATATGATAAAAAAAATGCCATTTCGAGGGTTATAGCGAATAATTCTCAAATAAAAAGGAAAAACTAGCTTTTTAAATTTATTTTTATGGAATTTTGAAATTTAATTTTAAATATGATATCTCAATCAAATTTCTTATTTTTAGGGAAATTTCAAAAGTTTTTTCATAAAATTTGGTAAGTTAACTATCATATATTTTTACCAATACCCGAGCATGTTTATGCCAATACTCACTCTGAAAAATCTAAAATGTTTAAGAAAAAAATTTTGTATTACCTTTTTATACCATAAGGTGTCAAGTTGTTAAATTTATTATTTAATTTTGATTTTTTTACGATACTGCAAGTGTCCTGCTTGTAAAATTTTTCTAATAAAACTTAATCTGGATTTCAAGTTTTCATCTTTATTATTTTTTGCGATTAATGTTTTGAGTAATGCATTGAATTTAATTATTTTTTTTTATAAATTTAGACCTATTTTTGAAATTTTCTCATCTCTAAAATATGAACTTTTTTCTCTGTAAAAATTTTCTAATATTTTTCAGAGTTTAGAATTTTAAACCTGTTCACATATTTTCTATAAAATATCATGGATCTAGCTTTTTGAAATTCTAATTTATTTTAAAAATTTTTATTTTTATTAAACATAATTTTCTTCCGTAAAGGTTTTTCCTATAAAATTTTTACAGGTTTGAAATTTTTAATCACTTTTTTCTTATACATAAAATTTCCAAACTTATTAACAAAAATTCTTCTCTAGAATTTAACAATGGGGAAATCTTTTAAATGTTTTATTGTGATTTAAATATAGAATTTCCCATTGCATGAATTTCTTTACAAGAAATATGAATAGGAATCAAAAGCCTCTAAGCATGAATTTTTTTTTCATTCAAGAATTTTCTTATTAACTTTATTTCCCATTCAGTGCATTAAAATTCCTTTTAGGCTCCTATATTTTAGTATTTTCTTGCTTTTGGACTTTTTTTTTCCAAATTTTCATAAAAAGGTTTTTTAATTGATTTCCTTCACTTAGAATTTTTCCATGGAAATTTTTATTTGAGTTTTCACATATTAAAATATTTTCTCCTTTATTTTATTTATTTATTTTATGAGTCATGAAAATTGTTCCATTTCATAAGCTTAAAATTTTCAAATTTAGCTAATGAGCCTTATAAGTCCATAAATTTTCCAACAAACCCGATAAGCCCTTTTTTTCCAACAAGCATAACAAGTCCATTTGGAATTTCCAACAAACATATTTGGAATTTCCAACAAGCCCATTTGGATTTTCGAACAAAGCCCATTAGCTTTTTCTCTCTCTAATTTTTCTTTCACATCAATTCTTTTGGTTCCAAAATTTCTCTATGGATTTTTAATTAGACCTCCCACTTGATTAAATTTTTAATTGAATTTATCATGTGAAATTTTATTTCTTAAGTACACAACTTTTAATTTGTTACAATTTAATCATTCTAATTCATTTTTCCATGAAATTTTCAATTAAGATTTTATTTATTTTTCATTTTCAAAATTTTGTTGATATTCATTTTAATTTTAGAATTTAATAATTTTGTTACATGAGTATTAATTTAGCTGGAATTGAATTTTTTTTCCTAGCTTATTTAGCTTCATCCTATCTATATCATTAAGATAAACTTATCTTGATCATCATTAAACCTGCGGAATTAAATTATGACTCATGCATGATATTATGACAAAAAGACAAAAAAAATTAATTTATCCTTATCTAAATAAAATATCAACTAAAGGATAAAATAAAAAAAAAGTGAAATTCAGTCGAAGGCGAAATTCTTCGATGTTTCATTTTATTGGCGAATGGTTTCATAGCAAATTTGGTTACTTTTCTTATGAATTTTCAAGCTTTTCAAAATATATAAAATTTTGATTGGGATCATTTTCTTCATTTTCCTTTCGTTTTCCTTCCTTGTATTAAGCTTAGTGATTACTTTTGTTCATGGATTTTGATCCATGTCTAAAGGCCAAGTATGCCATGAATAGTTTTTTTATTCAGTTGTTAGATTTTATTTTTCTTAACAATAATTTGATTGTCATAAAAAACATATGTTTTGTGGGAATGATGTTATCTTAGCGTATACATAATTTTATGCTATTTTTCTTGGTATTTTTCATGTAGCTTGCTGATAAAATATGCTTGAGTACTTATTTTTATCATGATTTAATGCATATTTGAGCTTGGTAGAAATTAGGATATATGTTTATTTTGTTATTCATGAAGCTACGCTGAGAAAAGAATTCTTCTTTGTTGTTGTTAATGAAGGACAAATATGATTATGGCATTTGGATAAATTTTTATTCTTGTTTTTATGACATTTAGAATCATTTTGTAATGTTTGAAAATTGTAAGGCCTAAAAATAATTTTCCTAGAATTTTTAAGGACTTGGCTTTGCTGAACCTTACAGGGCATAAATTTTACAACAAGCCCAATAAACCTATTTTTATTTTGAACCAAGCCCAATAAGCCCTTTTCTTCCAACAAGCATAACAAGCCTATTTGGGATTTCCAACAAACATATTTGGAATTTTCAACAAGCCAACAAGCCCATTGGGATTTTCAAACAAAGCCTATTAGTATTTTCTCTCTCTAATTTTTCTTTCACATTAACTCTTTTGGTTCCAAAATTTTTCTATAGATTTTTAATTATACTTCCCACTTGATTAAATTTTTAATTGAATTTATTATGTAAAATTTTATTTCTTGAGTACACAACTTTTAATTTGTTACATTTAATCCTTCCAATTCATTTTCCATGAAATTTTTAATTAAGATTTTTACAATTATGATTTTATTTATTTTTTTTCAAAATTTTGTTGATATTTATTTTTATTTTAGAATTTAATAATTTTGTTACATGAGTATTCATTTAGTTGGAATTGAATTTTTTTCCCAACCATTAAAATAAACTTATCTTGATCATCTTTAAACCTATGGAATTAAATTATGATTGATGCATGATAGTATGACAGAAAGAAAAAAAATTTAATTTATCCTTATCTAAATAAAATATCAACTAAAGGATAAAATCAACAAAAAAAAGTGAAATTTAGCCAAAGGAGATTTTTTTCCCCCTTGGCTGAATCCTCCGATGTTTCATTTTATTGGCGAATGTTTTCATAGCAATTTTGGTTATTTTTCAAAAGAATTTTCAAGCTTTTCAAAATTTATAAAATTTTGATTCTGATCATTTTCTTCATTTTCCTTCCTTGTAGTGAGCTTGGCGATTACTTATGTTCATGGATTTTGATCTATGTCTAAAGGCCAAGTATGAAAGCCATGAACAATTCTTTTATTTAGTTGTTAGATTTTATTTTTCTTAACAATAATTTGATTTTCATAAAAAACATATGTTTTTGTGGAAATAATGTTACATTAGCATATACATAATTTTATGCTATTTTTCTTGGTATTTTTCATGTAAATTGTTGATAAAATATACTTAAGTGCTCATTTTTTTCATGGTTTCATGCATATTTGAGCTTGGTAGAAACTAGGATATATGTTTATTTTGTTATTCATGAGGCTACACAAAGAAAAGAATTCTTTTTAGTTGTTGGTAATGAAGGACAAATATGATTATGGCTTTTGGATAAATTTTTATTTTTGTTTTTATGACATTTAGGACAGTTTTGTAATGTTTGAAAACTGTAGGGCCTAAAATAATTTTCCTAGAATTTTTAAGGCCTTGGATAAGTATTTCCAGGCTTTATTGAATCTTATAGGGATAACTTGGTAAAGTTCTTTTATCTTTTTTGGGGTAATTTTATAATTTTGGAATATTTAAGGATTAAATTGCAAAATTTTTCCAAGGCCATCCAAGCTTGGCTGAATGCTTTGTGGGACCTTTAAGGGTGTTTTCATGTGTATTTTAAAATGTTTTAGCATGTTTCATATATTTTTAGCCTACTAGGGGTCTTCTTGTAATTTTATAAAGTTTAAGGGTTTGTTTTCAAAAATTGAAAAAAATGTTCCAAGGCCAAAGGTGGTTGGCCAAATGGTTCTAGTGATTTTTGGTAAATTTTCCATGTTGATTTTGATATGTCCAATGTTTGTTTGTAATTTTAAGTCATTTAGGGATTAAATTGAAAAGTTAGAAAAGTTTAGAAGTCCATTTGGTAAAGACTTGCATTTTAGGGTTATATGAGTCATTTTAGCATTAAATTACCCATTTAGGGTATTTTAGACATGTTAGGAATATTTTTAGTACTTTTAGCCATTTTGGGGATAAAGTGCAGTTTTGAGAAATTTAGGGATCTATTTGCTATTTTTTTTGTATTTTAGGTCAACTTTGTCATATAAATCATCAGGGATATGATTTTCATTTCATGATATTTTCAAGTCCTTTAGGTTGTCAAGATACTTTCACATTAAAGGTATACCTTAGAGGAATTTTAGTAATTTACCCTGGAATGGAGTTCTATAAGGTCACCGGGATACTTTCATGTTGAAGGTGCACATTAGAGATAGGTTCATCCTTTCATGATGATATCGAATCCTTTAGGTTTACTGGGATACTTTCATGTCTAAGGTACATCTTAGGGACATTTTAGGTATTTATTTTAGAACCGAGTCCTTTAGGGTCACTAGGATACTTTCATGTTGAAGTTGCACTTTAGGGGACCTTTTGGTCACTTCGACCAAGTGTGAGTCCTTAGAGTCTAGTTCGGTACTTTTTTTAAGACCAGGTCTTAGCACAAGCTTTATTTTTTTGATAAAACCAAAATTTTTTAAAAGTCAAACCAATGTTTCCAAATTAAAATGGTATGTGGAATGTCTTCTAGCATACAAGAAGGGTTTCACAAATTATTTAAATGACAAGATATCGTCATCAAAATGAGTAAAATAGGGATTTTTCAAATTTCATGAAAATAAAACCTTTAGTAATCCTCTGATCCACTAGTGGGTGCAGAAGATGTTTTGTTTTTTTTTTAAAAAAAAGGTAAAAACCCAATTTCTTAAAATGGAATAATAAATTTATTTTAGTAAAAATTTGAAATAGAGACTTATAATTAAGTATCAGATGCTAAAACCAAATAAAATCAAGTTTTAAGTTAATACGTAATTAATAAATTTTGATTTTCGGGCATCATGAAAGGGATTGATCTTTACTTGTAATTGTAATCAACTTTTGAACCTTTTTAAGCGAATCTGTGGAATTAACATAGATCTGAGAACTTGTTTTTTAGGGTTTTATAACCCTAAAAAATACAAACTCTAGTAAGTGCCGAACCTCACCTAGCCAAAATAAATTGATAGCAACTCCAAGACAAATGGTCATTTTGTAATGACTATTTATGGTTAAGTCAAGTGAGTGATTCATTCCTGCCATTAAGTCCTGTGGGTCAGGATTCACATCTTTGCCATGTTGTGACAGACATCAGTAGGCTATTTAGCTTAAGTTCTTTCCAAATGAGTTTTTCTTACTAGCAAGCATGTGTAGTTAGGAGACTAGTGACACTTTGTGCATGACTTTATACACCTAATATGATGGAAGGCCCTGACTGGGTACTAAGTTGTGTGTAGATTTAAGGTTGCCTATTGTTGTGACTATAACACGAATGTTGCAACATGCCTCCCCCTCATAAAGGAAACGTAGTATTGACTTAAAAATACATTCTTAATGAGGAAGTGTCCTCTCAGCCAAGAATCTTTGTCTCTTTTTTTGACGTGATGGGAGCAAAAAAGTATGGATTCTTTGCTCTTGATCATGAATAAGGACTGTCGGATGAATCAGTCATCCAACTAGTCTTAGATGGCCACCATTAAGTGGCCAACACTAGGAGTCACCATTGATCAGTTGGGCTACGCATGATTGGATGCCTACTGAAATTGCTATTCGAAGTTATGAAACTCAAAACATCAATTCCATTGTCTGCATGATTCAAAGATTCGACAGTTGGGTTTTAGAGTTGGTTACATGTAGGGAAGGATTAACATCCTTACAATACCAAAAATTGATACCTTCTAGCTATGTCTTAACTTGGATTTGATTTCTTGATTTTGGCTTGTTATTATTTCGATATTATCCCCTTTTATGCTGCATTTGTATAAAATAATAAATCTGAGTTTTAATGAAAATTTTAGTCCCATATGCATCCCAGAGAGGAGGAAACATGGATATTTCTGACAAAATGATCTCTGGATTTATTTTGAAAATCAGATATTTCATGTCAAGCATTAGAGGGCTACAGACATGAGACATTGCCTTGTAATTTTTTTAAAATCAATTTAGAAATATGAATGCAAAGTGCACACCACAAAGAGAAACATTTGAGTGAAATAAAAAAATGAGATAGTATTGCATAAAATAAATTGCAAAAAAAGGAAAAAAAAAAGGAGGCATTGTCAGAATGCATTTCATAATTGCTATCGCTTATCTAGAAATAACCAAGTTAAAGATTTTTTAGATGCTTTTGGATCCATTGGTTGATTAAGGCATGAAAAACAGGTTTGAATTTGGAAAAGTTTGGGGAAAATTTTATTTTTAAGGACTTTTGAAATAGCAAGATTAAAAAATTTAAATTGACAAAAATTTATTGGTTTTTAACAAAAATGGCATTTTCTATGTTTCTAGATAGAACCAATAATTTTTGAGTTGAAAGTGAGAATTGACAAAAATAGAAATTTATAAAATTTGAAAAATTCTCTTGCCTTAATTTGGCCGTAAATGGGGGTTGACACTCATTTTTAGACTTGACAAGGTTGATCAGACTCATCTAGAGCAATTCAAATGCCTTGGATAGGGAATTCGGAGAAATCGATCAATTTTGATAATGCAAAAAATAAAGGACAGCTTTGAGCTAGTGCCCATTCTAATTTTATTTTGGATAGATCTAAAGGTCCTAGGGGTTAATTAAGGTACAATTGAAAAGGTAACTTGACAAGATTTGATATAAAAATATATATAAAAATGCCACAAAATTGTCTTCTAGGAGGAAATAATTATTCAATTTGGATCTAATTCAGCATTGGTGACACATGCAGGGGAAAAAGATAGGATAAACTTTGAAAAATCATTCTGGGTACATTCGAAATCATTAAATTTCAAATGATGCCTTTACACAAAGATAGTTTCATGTATTTAGCAGGAAACATATCTTCTAAAAAATTCATCTGAGGGGTCCAAATGACCCAAACATAATGTTAATTATTGATTCCAAGGGTTCTAAACAGCAAAGATTCAAAAAATTGTAACTCCCTCCTCAAAAATGATCCAGGGGGCAAATGAGATACCGCTCAAAAGGTAATTCAATGCTTTTTAATGAAAAATGCTAGAAAAATATTGAAAAATCGTTTAGGGTTCAAAAATGATTTTTCAAGCTAAAGTCACCATGGTGCCAGCGCTAAAACAAGGGAATTTTCAATTTTCAAGTTTCCAGAGCTAGACTTGGGATATAGACATTTGAATGTCCATGACAAATGGAGGGTCAATGGCAATAGCTTTACAAGCTCATTTGCATAATCTCAGAGTAGTTTTGGATGATGAAACAACTCGTTAACCATGCCACAAGTGAAAGACAACTAGAAACGAGATTAAGGCACAAACACTTATGAAAACTTTAAAAGGCACATTTTTTTTTTTAAAATCAAAACATTTGTCCTTATTTAACCTTGAATCCAAACATAGGAAGCTTGATTTATCCCTAATATTAGAGGACCAATGGATTGAAAACATTAAATCCATGTTAGTCTTCATTTATTGGAGTTAACATGGACTTAACTTAGGGGTTTTCGAAATCAAATTTAGCATTTACAAAGCAAGTGTATTTCCAAACATCTTATGAACTAAAATGTATAGACATGGTATTTAAGCATCAAGTATTCAAAATCAACATCAAATGGTATTTTATCAAACATATGGCTATCAAAATGCAAGAAATGGCACCAATATGATCAAAAAGAATATTTGACATAGATGCAAAAATGAACATATGCATATGACATGAAATATTTGACATCATATATATATATATATGCCAATAATATAACATGAAACACACAAGGTTATGAGAACACATCATTAGCTTCAATAAAATGGCCACCGATTTTAGTTTAATAGGAAAAGAATATTAGCTTAGCAATGGATTGGTTTCCCTTTTACCTTAGTTATGCGCTCTTTCTTATTTGCTTTTGAGTTTTGATTTTTTCTTGGCTATAGTTTTCACCTTGCTTTTTCAATTGCTTTCTTTTCTTTTTAATTTATGGTCACATGAGATAGGTGAATGTAAGGAATGGTGGCTGTATAAAAGTACAAAGAAATACTAAAATTTTGGCTTGGGAGGCTTGAGAATGAAGGAACTTTGGTGGCTAATAAGTTGTATCATGAGGTTTTTTTTTTATTATTGCTTGTTGTGGCTAAAGAGATGAATAAGCTAAAGCCAAAATTTGGCTTAAATATCAATGGGAAGTGCTAACAAACTAAATCTAAGGGATAGAGGCAATTTTGATTTTTCTCTTGCAAATGTGATGAGCCATGGTGTACTAGGATGTGCTTTTAATTTTTAACTGAAAGTACTAATATTTGAGTACCAATTGGTGCTGGATTATCAAGAATGCCCTTTAATCCAATTTACCTCAAAATGTCCCACCATCTAGCTAATCGAGCCCCAATAAGCCCAAAATTAATGGACATATTAGATTAAAGTAACTTTAACAAGGCCTATCAAGAATTTAAAGTATCTGAAGAATTAGCCTAACATGATTAAATAAAATAGGCCCAAAATAAATTAATTAAACATGCACGTGGACCTATTTTATCAAATGTTTATTTTTTATAAGACTAGACCTTAGATTAAATAATTTATGGCCTAATATAATTAAATAAAATAAGCCTAAATAAATAATTAAATATGCATGTGGGACCTATTTTATCTAATATATATTTTTTATAAGACTTGGCCTTAAATTAATAATTTACTACCTTAGCTAGGAATGATGGGGGTGGATTCAAGCTTGTCCATTTGGCTTTGACAATGCCCTGATATGCTTGCATGGAGGCTCAAACAAAATTAGATGTCTACATCTACCCTTCTTTGGCATTACTGAGTATTAAGAACAGGGCAGAGATAAATAGGCACTACTTGTTTGGGATGGAATGATGCCCCTTAAGTACCTAGAACTAAAAAAAAAAAATCAAATTAGAATCTTGTCAAAATGGACACGGTATTTTGGTGGCATTCTAATTAGTGCAAAATAAACTAAATATCTTTTGTAAGGTTTGGCTCCCTAGTAGGTTTGGGTTTTACAAGGCTTGACCTCCCTAACCACATGCCAACTGATGTGGACTTAGATTAAACAAGTGCCTAGCTCTATGTGGACTAAGGGGATGGGTGGCCAGCTCTTTGTGGACTGACTCGATAGGCATCCAGCTCTTTGTGGATTAAGCGGGTAGGCATCTAGCTCCTTATGGATTGACTTAATAGGCATCCATCTTTTTATAGACTAAGGGGATATATATTTAGCTCTTTGTGGGCTGACCCAATAGATGTCCACCTCCTTACAGACTAACTCAAAAGTCATCTAGCTCCTTGTGGACTGACTTGATATATGGGTGAAATAGTGTTTTCTTTTTAGGTTTGAAAATAAAAGTCCTATTCAGAAGTGCTACAGGCATCATGGAGAGAGGCTTGCACACTATCCTAGTTAAAACATCCTCAAGAAATTGATACATGGGTGAAATAGTGTTTTTTTTTTTGGTTTGAAAATAAAAGTCCTGTTCAGAAGTGCTGCGAGCATCATGGAGAGAGGCTTGCACACTATCCTACTTAAAACATCCTCAAGAAAGGCTTTGGGGATATCCTTAAGAAAGGCTCCAAAGGTTTTTGATGAAACATCCTTAAGAGAAGCTTCGGAGTTTTTTTTTTTTTTTTAGATATTCTTAATAAAGGTTTTTTTTTTGTTAAGACATCTTCAAGAGAGGTTTTAGAAGTTTTTGATAAAACATCCTTAATGGAGGCTTTAGAATTTTTTTTAAATGCCTTCAAGAGAAACTTTGGGTGAAATGTCTTTAAAAGAGGCTTTTAAAGTTTTTGATGAAACATCCTTAAAAGAGGCTTCGAAAATTTTTTAAATATCCTTAATAGAGACTTTGGATGAAATATCCTCAAGAGAGGCTTTTAAGGTTTTTAATAAAACATCCTCAAGAGAGGCTTTGGATGAAATGTTTGTTTAAAATTCCTTGAGAAAGGTTTCTATTAAAAACCCTTATAGAAATATCCTCAAGAGAGGTTTTTGAGAATTTTTGGTCGACATCCTCAAGAGAAAAGATGTGATGTATGGCATGGATGACACGCCTAGACATAAACACCATGTTATGTGGTGTCATGTGTAAGTTGGTAGTAATCCCTATCCTTTTAGTCAAGATACCCATATGCATGAAATGATGCACATGCATGTGAGGTGACATGGTGTTGCAATATTGTCAGGATATGAATCTTGACCAAGCCAGACGTAAAAGGCTGGTGTACCTCTAGCTCCTATATATATCATTCTGTATCCTTTTTGGGGTATGTTTTTCCATATATATATCATTTCATATCCTTTTTTCACATCTGGGGATTGGGTTGTCAAGGGGAACTGCTTACTCGACTTAACCTGAAATAGTCATTATAAAATGACCATTTATTTTGGAGTCACCACTAGTCTATTTTGGCCAAGTAAGATTGGTCACCTATCAGAGTTAATATTTCGAGGGTTACAAAAACTTTAAAAACAAACCCCAGATCTACGTTCGTACCAAAGATTGCTTAAAAGTATCCAGGATTCGTTACAATCATGAATAAGGATCAATCTCTCTCATGATGCCTGATACTTGGTACCTTAATAACTATATGTTAGTTTAAATTTTGATCTTATTCAGTTTCTGTATCCAATATTTAACCATAGTTCCCACATATAAAAATAAAATTTTACAAACAAAGTTATTATTTCATTTAGGAAAATCATATTTTTAATATTTTTCAAAAATCAAAATACTTTTCATACCCCACTGAAGAGTTGGAGGAACATGAAGGTTTTATCATTCTCTTTCACACTCCACCAGAAGGTCAGAGGAATGAAAAATGTTCTAGAAATCAAAATACCTTTCGCACCCTTTCGAAAGACTAAAAGAATATGAAAGGTTTTATCTTTATGAAATTCATTATAAATCTCGATTTTTTCATTTTTTTAAGAGGTTATAGCTTTGTTTAAAATAATCGATAAGGTGGCTTTCATACCATCTATGGATTATTTCAACTCGAGTATATTACTTTGATTTTTTGAAAATTTCCTATTTTATTAAAAGTGTTAAAACCTTATTCTACGACCCGAACTTGGTCAAAAAGACCAAATTTTTCCTAAAGGATACCTTTGACCTAGAAGTATCTTAGTGACCTTAATGGACTCCACTTATAAAGTAAATTATTAAAGTGACCCTAGGATATACTTTCAACATAAAAGTATCTCAGTAACCCTAAAGGACTAGCTAACACTATAAAAAGATGAATCTATCCCTAATGCATACTTTCATCTCGAAAGCATCCTGGTGATTACATATAACTCGGTCCAATGGCAAATTATTAAAATACCCGTGAAGACTACCTTTATCATGAAAGCATTCCGATAACTCCAAAGGACTTGGAATGGTATGAAATGACATATACCCAAAATGGGTATTTGGATGTTAAAGAAGAACTAAAATGCAAAAATTACAAAGAAAACCTTAAATTTTTCAAAATTACATTTTTACAATAAAATGGCCAAAATGCTAGAAAGACTTGTTATTGACCAAAATACCCTAAATGGTAATTTAGAAATCAAAATTGACCTAAAATGAAAAAATTATAATTAGGTCCCTAAATTTTACAAAAATTACATTTTTGCCATACAAATAGCCAAAAATACTAGAAGTACTTATAAATGGCCAAAATACCCTAAATAGGTAATTCAATCTAAGAAATGACCATTTTAACCCTAAGATTTAAGGCTTTACCTAATAGAATCCATACTTTTCTAACTTTTCAATTTTGTCCGTATATGATTTATTATCATAAATAAACAATCAAACACATCAAAATTGACATGAAAGAATCACCAAAAATCACAAACAACATTCGGGTAAGTACCTTTGGGCTTAGAGTAAATTATTTCAATATTTGCAAAAAGCCTCTAAACTTTTCAAAATTACAAAACAACCCTAAAAGATCACAAACACATAATACATACTAAAACATGCTTCAAAGCATCCTTACTAATTCAACCATAGGTTCAGCCAAGCTTATATGGCATTAAAAAAATTTTATAACTTTTGTAATTGAGTCCTTAAACTTTTTAAAATTATAAAATAACATTAAAAAATCATAAATTATCTTTAAACAAGGTTAACGTATTTTGGCCAAGCTTGCATTTACCTATCCCAAGCCTTCAAAAAATTTGAAAAAATTATTTTTAGATCCTTAAACTTTTAAATTTTACAAAGTAGTCTAGAGATCAAAGAAAATCAAAAAATAAATCCTACCAAAGGCTACAAACCATTCAGCTAAGCCTCATATAAGCAAGATGGATTTTATTTTTCAACATAAACATATATGTCCTAGTTTCTACAAAGCTCAAATCAACACTATCATGCTTAAAATCATAAAAACTAATATATAGTTATACTTTATCAGGCATTTACATGAAAACATCAAGCAAATAACATGATCATGAATATATCCAAATGACAAAAGAAACAACATATCAACAATAACATGAAAATCAAGTTATTAATGAAAATTTAACATAAACCACTAAATACATAAAATTGTTCATGGCTTTTAACATTTAGCCTTTAAACATGGATCAAAACCCATGAGCACAAGTAATCATCAAGCTCATAAAAATTATGAAATAGAATAGAAATGAACAAAAATGAAGATTTTTCTAAGCAAAATTACCTTAAAAGTTTTAAGACTTAGGGAAAACTTAAGAAATTTTAGGTATTTAGTGTTTTTTTTTTTTTTGGTTATGGATCATTAAGCTTCGATGTGAACCATTCTAAGGGAAGGAATTTGGCCAAAGGTGAAAAAATCCCTCTGGTTGAATGGCTTCTCTTATGATGTGCCATTTAGCCGAGCATATAACAATAATCGAATCGCCAGGATAATGACGTGACTTAAAAGAAATTACAGGGAATGTTGCCTTTAAGTTATTTTTTGATCGGGATTTGAATTAGGCATTATGAGATGATAGCAAAGGGAAAGACCATTAGACAAATTACTTGTCCAATCAGTCTTAGAAGGCCACCATGAAGTGGCCGAAGACTTGGAGTCACCATTGACAATTTTGGGCTAGGCATGATCAAATGCCTATTGTAAATGATATTTTGAGTTACAAAACTTGAAACATAGATCTGCGAGGTCTATAGATTCATTGGTTAGGTTTGAGAGTTAGTTACGTGCGAGGAAAGATTAGCATCCCTATGACGCTTGAAATCGGTATATACTAGCCTTGTTTTACATAGGTATTGGGTTCTCTAATTTTGACTTGTCATTATTTTAATATAATCCCCTTTAAATGCATGAATTTTATGAGAAAATTATAAACCCTACTTTAAAATAAGAAAATTTTAAATCACCTATGTTCCCCAAAGATGTGGAGAACATAGGGATTTTTGTCAAAAATGATCTTTGGATTTAATTTTGGAAAAATAAATATTCCATGTTAAGCGTTGGAAAGATTACTAACACGATTCCTTATAATTTTTGAAAACAAGTGGAAAATATAAAGGCAAAATGGACACTTCAAAGGGAAATATGTTTGTAAGACAAAAAAGAATATAATAATATTGCATCAAAATAAACACACAAAAGCATAAAAGAGGTATGGTCGGTATGTATCTCATAATTGTCTTCAATTATTAATGAATAGCCGAAATGATAATTTTCATATGTGTTTTGACTCGTTGGTCACTTGAAGTGTCAAAAAGAAAGTCTTGATTAAAATGTTTCAAAAAATCTAGGAGATAAAATTTAGATTTTTTAAGTGAAAAGAATGATTGGAGTATCCTCTTGGAAGACAGGGTTGGGTATCCCTAAAGGTAGAAATTTTTTATATTTTCAAAATAATGGTTTTGAATAAAAGGCTAAAAGTGTCTGAAGGAGAGAAAATTTAAATTTTTTGAGTGAAAAGTAGGTTTAGAGTACCTCTTTGGATGGCGCCATTAGAGTATTCCCAAGGGTAGGAATTTTGGTAATTTTGGTAATAAAGGTTTTTTTGTATTTTTTGGTGAAAATATAAGTTGCAAATTGAAACTAAAGATTTAAATGAAAGACAAAATTAGTTTTTGTAAAGTGTTTGTGCCTTTACCTGAACTTGGTGAGACCCATCTTATGATGCTCAACTCCATGAGAAGTTAATTGCATGTATAAATCAAGGCCTTCACATGCCCTAAAAATGTGGTTTGAGGAAATTAGTCCAAAAATAAAGGATAGCATTGCACTATCACCATACCTAAATTTATTCCAAGCAAATTCAGAAGTTCCATTAAAAAGGTGAGTCCATAAAGGTTAATGTAAAAGTATTTTGAAATTCTCTAAAAATTGCTTTCTAGAAGGAACTAATTTTCAAATTTTGGTTGAATGCGACACTAACAGCATGTGTAGGGGAAATGGTGTAACTAACTTCAAAATTCATTCCAAACTCATATAAAATCATTATGTCGCAAGCAATACCTTTCTGAAAAAGGAATTTCATAAGCTTTTTAGTAAAAAGATTTTAAAAATTTGAAAAAATATCCAATGGGCCAAAATGTCCCAAAAAATCATAACTCCTTTATCTGGATTATCTAAAAGCAAATACGACAGTTGGAAAGGTAATCCAATGCCCTTTCAAGGAAAATATTAGAAAATTCCATAAAAATCACTTAGTGTTCAAAAATGATACTTCAAGGGCATAGTGCTGCCATGGCAGTGGATTTTTTGATTTCTTTGGGTTTGTTGGAACTAAAACCAGGTCATGGACATCCAAATATTCGTAATAAAAAGGGAAAAGTGGCATGGGCTTACAAGCTTATTTACATAATCTTGGAGTAGTTTGGGACAATGAAATAACCTATTGACCGTGTAACCAATAAGGAGATTAAACTCAAGATCAGGGTAAAAACACTTTTAAAACAAGTTGAAAGCCATTTCATTTTTCAAAACCAAAATTTTTAGTCTCATTTAATCATGAACCTAGACATGAAAAGCTTGATTTATCCTCGAGATTGGAAGATAATTAAATGAAAATATTACGCTTATTTTAATCTCCACTTATTAGAGGTAACGTAAGCTTAACTTGGGTTTTTTGTTTTTTTGAAAAATCAAACTTTATAACAAACAACATCCAAGAAGGGCATCAAGAATGCATCTTTAATCATGTAAAACATGTAAACATGCCATCAAAGACAAATATGTGCTGAAACAACCACAAGACCATATTTTTATCTCATAAAACATACTAAAAGTGCAAGCAGTATAAGGAAAATGCATGAACATTTAAGAAGATGCTTATGACAACATAAGAAATGGTATAAGTCTATAAGGAAATGTTTCGATGGCATAAAACAAAAGATAGGTAACTTCTATAGTATCAAAGATATGGTTTTTATGCCATCAAGCCAAAATAAAACATCACAAAGGTCATTGGAATATCAAAGCATCTTGGACTAATAATGCATCATTGAAGGTTATTCATAAATGGTCATAAAGAATGGAGAAAATCAATTAAATAATGGTTGTTTGAAAGAAAACCAATAAAGACATGATTTTTAAGCATTCAAACAACATTCAAGCACCAAAACTTCAAAATATCATCCAAACAAACTAAAAAATGCATGCTTTCCTAGGAAGGTCTTGGCTTCATGAGTATTAGTTAGCTAAAATAACATAAGATATGTGTGCATGCAAAGAAGTAAGGAGAAAAATGTAGAAAATATACCAACAAAGCTTGCAAAACTCTTTTATTCTAGTATACTTAAAGGTGTAATCTTTATGTTTAGTTTTTTTTTTTGTGTTTTATGGTTTTTACCTCATTTTTCTTCCCTTTACTTCTATAGATAAGTAAGAATAAATAGCAAAGATGAGTACTTTGGTAACACTACGGATGAGATATGTTTTGGGGTGAAAAGGCATAAAAATAAAGGTTTTAAGAAGGTTTTGGAGGCTACTTGGGAGAGCTTTAAAAATGGAGATCTTTCATGAAATGAGGTCTATGTGTCTCCTCTGAGAATATGTTGAGCCTCTTTCTTATAAGCACATGGTCAGCCAAGGCTTTTGAGCTAAAGAATGATAGTATTGTAGGATTTCCCCTATGTAACATGCAACAACCCTGGGTACTATGGTCAGCTGGATAAAATTCCATTGACTACCAAGAGTAGGTTGGTCGAGTAGAGAAGTTGTAACAGCCTACAACTGGAGAAAAGCAAAGTATGCCCCCAAACAAACTATGTGTTTATGCAAAAGTCCTAGTTTCAAGCCATTTTGGGCCTTAAGAATTTATTGGCATGAATTTTGATGATTTTTGGTACAAAAATGTGGCCAAGTTAAAATTTTGGACTTGAGGTCCAAGAGTTGAAAATGCCACGAAATAGACAAAATGCAAAAGATGTATCGATGTATTACATATTGTATAGATACATCTAGGAAAAAAACCTAGAATGTATCGATATAATAAAGAATGTATTGATACAATCTGAGATTTTATACATTCAATTGTATATCGATACATTTTGTCTAAAAATAAAATTTTAGCTATGATATAGCAGTATCAATACAATTGACTAAAGTATAGATAATTGACTTCTATATTAATACTTTCACTTGTTTTGTTGATAAAAATAGTGGAATTTGAAAATTTTTTGCAGTTGGGGGTTCTGTATCGATACATGAAGGCCATGTATTAATATATTCATGCAACAATATAAGTTTTTCATACCTTTAGCTCTTTGAACACTTTACCTTAGCTATGAATGAAGGAGAATTAATCTATGCTCAACCAATGATCTTTGATGTCTTGAAGCTTAAACAAAATAGGCTATCTATGACTGTCCCTTTTTTACCGTTACTGAGTATAAAAACTAGGGCAAAGACAAATAGACACTCTGTTATCCATGGAGAAATAATCCCTCTTGAATACCTACAAAAATGAGATTTAATTAATGTTTTGTCGTGACGGCTATGGTATTAGTGACGATTTTGATTGATATAGAAAAACTTAAAAAGGTTTTATAGATTTGACCTTCCTACTAACCTTTGGGTTTTTTAGGGCTTGAACCTCTAAATAGGTGCCAAGGACTGAGGAGTTAGACTAGATAGGTGCCCAGCACTTTATGGACTAACTCGATAGGCATCCAGCTCTTTACAGACTAACTTGATAGGCATTTAGTTCTTTATGGACTGCTTTGACAGGCATCAACTTTTTATGGAATGTCTTGACAGGCATCCAACTCTTTGAGGACTACTTGATAGGCATACATCTTTTTATGGACAACTTGATAGGAGTCCAACTCTTTGTGGATTAACTCAGTAGCCATATAACTCTTTGTGGACTGATTCAATAGGCATCCAGCTTTTTCTGGACTAAATCAACTAATATCTAGCTCTTTGTAGACAACTCGATAGGTATCCAATTCTTTGTAGCCTAACTAGTAGGTGTCTAGCTCTTTGTGGACTAACTTAATAAGCATCCAGCTCTTTGTGGACTAACTTGATATGGACCCAGCTATTCGAGGACTGACTCAATAAGCATCCAACTTTTTATGGACTGACTTGAAGGCATCCAGCTCTTTGTGGACTAAGGGGACTGGATTGACTCAATAAGCATCAATTCTTTGTGGATTGAATCAATGGGTGTCAAGTGTTTTATGGACTGACTCGATAAACATCCAACTTTTTGTAGACTAGGAGGAAGGAGGTCCAACTCTCTATAGATTAAGTCGGTAAGCATCCGGCTCTTTGTGGACTGACTCAATAGGCGTCCAGTTTTTTATGGACAAAGATTGAGTTTAGATACCTTACTTGGACGGTTGTTTTAATTTTGTAAGATTGTAGGGTTTGAAGTTCTTACCAATAGTTCCCTGAAGTTTATGGGAAAGGAGAATATACACTTGAGGCTCTTTGCTATTTAAGGAAATTTAAAGTTAGGAGTCCATGCCTGAAATATTGTTAACTGCTTCACGAATAATGCATGAAATTCAAATGCATGCTTAGATGACAGAATGGAATGATTTAGCAGTCTAATCTAAAGAATAACCATAACATAGGCCCTTGGATTATTTTAGTTTAGGATTCCATCAATAGTTATTCACCAATATTACTTCTAGCAGTAGAGGTTTTAGAGCTCAAGTTATGCTTAAGGGTGTGATTAAACTGTGATTTATGGTGAAAAGTTTCAGGGCTTAATTGATTCGATTTTAGGAATGTTTAGATCAAGTTTACTGGTAAGCTCCACAAATTCATTTTTTTGATTTGACTTTAGAGATTGTTTTCTAATAGTCCAGGTGGGCTAATCAATCTATTTTTGAATGTTGACACTAGGGATAAAAAATTGATTCCTTGGCTCCTACCTTTTGATTAAGGATTGTTGGGGAGAAAGTTTTGAACATGTTTTTTGGATGGAAATGTCTAAAAATAAGACTGAATGTGGTTCCAAGGTTTATTCGTGGTCTTTAAACATGAAATTATGGTTTTCCTAAAGTTTTTGCCTTCTTTGAAGTTTGCTATAGAAATTCTATTATCAGTTTTGTCTATTTATCAAGCATTATCAATTAAATGATGAAGATGATGCAATGTCAAATGTAGGTGTGACAAAAAGAATTGGAAAGGACAAAGTAATTATCTTTCATTCAAAAAGAAAAAGTATAACTCGTGAAAACATTTTGAGATACATAAAAAGAGTTAAAGATATGCTTTTTAAGGTAATTGGTGCCCCTGATGCTAATGACATGAATCATCTGCAGAGTGTTTTTTAAGACATTTCTTTAACGGTTGATCTTTCCTGTGTTGGCTGACCTATGAGGAGACTTTTTGGATCACCTTAGGATGTAAGGGTTGCTTCAAACTTATGTAGGCATCACTTTTTCTTTCTAGGTTTAAGTGGAAAAAAGGTTTGATAGGGTAGGTTAAGGCAGGGCTAGTTATTCAGATCATGATTTGGTGTTTTTGTCATGGCAAGGTGGATAGGTAAAATAAGTGCTAGCTGAGGTAGAGCAAAGGGATTAGGTTGTAATGGCCTGGGTTTGGTGAGGTTTAGGTAAGGGCATGTTTTGGTTACTTAAGCTACCCTTTTGGGTTTTCGACTTAAGCTGGTTTGTTTACCTAGATACCTTTTTAGGTTTTCATTCAAGGTTTTTTTCTTAGGATGCCCCTTGGGTTTTTATCCTTTATTTAAGTGTAGTACTTCTTCACAGAATCTAAGTTGATAGGGTTTGGCAAATTACCACCATCCATCTTGGTTAAGATCATGGGTCCACCATAAAAGGCTTATTTCACTACATAAGGTCCTTTATATCACTACGTACCCTTTTTTGTAATCCGAAAGGATCATGCACAACTTAAAAAATTGGTGGTTATTTAGGTTAGAGCCTTTGGGTTATCACTTGACCAAGATCTGAATTAGGCATAGTAACATGAAAGAAAGAAAGATCGTCGAGCAAATCACTCATCCATCTAGTCTCATAAGGCTACCGCAAAGTGGCCATAAATTTGGAATCATCACTAATCATTTAGGGCTAAGCATGATCGAATGCCTATTGAAAATGAGATTCCAAGTTAGGATACTTAAAACATCAATTTTAAGGTCTGCAAGGTCTAAAGATTCATCGATTGGGTTCAGGAGTTAGTTATGCATGGGGAAAGATTAACACCTTGTAATGCCCAAAATTACTACCAGCTAACCGTGTCTTATTTTGGTTTTAGTTTAATCAATTTCACTTTATCATTATTTTGAAATGATCTCTTTTTAACGCATGAATTTTTGTGAAAAGTGTAGATTCAGGCTTTGAAAGAAAATTTAGATCACCTATGCACCCCAGAGGTGTGGGGAACATAAGAACTTTTTTGGAAAAAAAAGTTCCAGAGTAAATTTTCAAAATTTGGATATTTTATGTTAGGCATTAAAGAGATACCTGTGTGGAACATTGCTTTGTAATTTTATAGAAATAGTTTGAAAATATGAATACAAAATAAACACCATAAAAGAAATGTGTTTTAGTGAGATAGAAAAGAATATAATAACTTGCATAAAAAAGCACAAAAAAACATAAAAGGAATCAAAATATATCTCATAATTATCTTTGATTATTGAGGAATAACTAGAATAACATTTTTTAGACATCTTTAAATTCAGCGGTAACTTGAAGAATAGAAAATAAGGTTTTTGATTAGTAAACCTGAGGATGTCTAGGAAAGAGAGTTTAAATTATGAGTGAAATTTGAAAAATAGGGTTGGAGTATCCTCTCAGAAGGTGAGGATGAGATATCCCTAATGGTGACGATTTTGGATGTGTTCAAAAAAAAGTTTTGATTAAAAGATCAGTGAAGTTTTGGGAGAGAAAATTTTAGGTTTTTAAAGAAGAATAGGGTTAGAGTATCTCATCGGAAGGTAAGGTTGGAGTATCCTAATGGTGAAGATTTTTTATATTTTCGAAAGAAAGATTTGGTTAAAAGTCTGTGAAGGTTTGGAGAGAGAAAATTCAAAATTTAAGTGAAAAACAAAGTTAGAGTATACCCTTGGAAAGTAAGGTTAGAGTATACGCAAAGGTAAAAATTTTAGTTATGTTAAAAAAAGGGTTTTGATTAGAGTCCCAAAAAGGTTGAAAGAGAAAAAATTCAATTTTTGGATGAAAAATAGGATTGGAATGTCCCCTTAAGAGGGGGTTGAGTATCCCCATTGATGAATATTTTGATAATTATGTAGAAAAGGAATAATTTGTGTGAAAAAGGTATTTTGAAAATAGGAATTGAGAATTTAAACAAAAATATCTTTTTGTTTTAGTCTTGATCCGAGCCTAGAGGCATATGTTATAATACGTGACTCTATGGGGAATCAACCGGATGCACTTTGAGACATTTAATCATCTCAATAAAGGTCATTCAAGAAATTGGGTTAATTTTAATTCCAAAAATAAGGGATAACATCGCACTATCTCCTTTTTTAAATTTATTTTAAGTTCACCTAAAAGGTTCTGGAATAAATAAATAAAAACTATTAGAAAGGTGACTCAACAAGGATTAGCATAAAAATATTCCAAAAATCCTAGAAAATTGCTTTCTAGGTGGAATTAACTTTTAAAGTCGGGTTTGTTTTGGCACTAGCAACATGTGTAGGGGAAAGGTTCTAGTGACCTTTAGAAGATTATCTCAGACTTATTTGAGATCATTAAATCACAAACGATACCTTTTTAGAAAAAAAATTTCAACAAATTTCTAGGAAAATATTGAAAAAATTCAAAAAAATCATATGGTGGGCCAAAATGGCCCAAACAGAATGTAGCTTGTTGGTTTCAGGGGTTTTAGATAACAAAGGTTCAAAAAATCATAACTCCTTCATCCAGAATGGAACGAGTGCAAATGAGACATCTTTAGAAAGGTAATTTAATGCTCTTTCAAGGAAAAATATAGATAATTTCCAAAAAATCGTCTTAGGCTCAAAAATGATTTTTTAAGTGATAAGCACGGTGTTGTCAAAGCAAAAACAAGGGAATTTTTTAGTACTTTCAGGTTTCATAGACTAAACTCAAGCCAAGGATGTTAGAACATCCATGACTGGAAGGAATAGCTGAATGGGCTTCATAAGCTCATTTACACAATCCTAGAGCAGTTTAGGGCAGTGAAGCAGCACATTAACCATGTCACAAACAAAGGCATTAAGCTCTAGATCAAGGCTTAAACATTTTAAAACAAGTAAAAAGCTATTTTATTTTGGAAACTAGAACTTTTAAGCTCATTCGACCATGAATCCAAACATAAAAAACTTGATTTATCCCAAGATTGGAAGACAAATTTTGTGAAAACATTAAATCCATGTTATTCTCCATTTATTAAAAGCAACATAAATTTAACTTAGGGCCTTTTTTTTTAATCAAATTTTTGCATTTAGCAAGCAAACATTTTGATAAACATGTTTAGAACAAAATATGATGTGGATAAGAAGATGAACATGGATGACAAATTTAAACAAAAAGATGACATTTTGGTAAGAAAAAATGGCAAAAATGCAAGGAAATAAGTAAAAATGATACATGGACATATTAACTTCATAAATGACATCAAGAATCATGATATAAAGAATGATATGAACATGTTTAAACAAGAAAAACATGCAAGAATTTTCAGTTGACACTTTTATTCCATGAAACCTACCAAAATGTAAGAAAATGCATGAATATGCTTAAAATATGTTAGGGTGAACATTTAAGTATGAGTTGAATATGTGAATAAGGATGAACATGACAAGAAATGCATGAACATGGACTATTGTGTTGGTGAAAATATGGCATGTTTGACTATTTTAGCAACATGGTGAAAATATGGACTATTGTGAGTGTTTTCTGTGGAAAATGTGTCTATCTGTATTATGTGGAGTTCCCCTCAGCTGAGCCTAAGTTGGCATATATATTCATGTGAATATAAGGACAAAAAATGTAAAAAGCAAGGGTGTTATGGGGTTTTGGTGCTTATACCTCATGTAGGGACAACGTATGATGCTCAACTACCATGCAAACTCATTGACTTGCTCAGTAAAAATAATGGATCAAGTCCACTTTATACAGCCAAGCATTGAGAAAAATCAATCATGCCCTTTAGTAACTTGCATATTATTATAAAAATATCCTTTGTCATAGCAATTGAGACCTAAAAAATTTGTTAAAATCTAATCACAAGTCCAAAGCTGAGGCTTTGTATGAATTTTGATAATTTTTGTTGCAAAAAATATTTTTATGATAGATTTTTAGATCAATGGTGTAAAGGCTGAAGAATAGCTTGAACTGGGCAAAAATATCTTGGTGTATCGATATAAAGCATTTTGTATCGATTCACAAGGAAAATTTTGCTTACCAATATTGATCCAATGAAGTCTGGATCAATACCAAGAACAAAAAATGTTTTTAGTCTTAAGACTTAAAGACCTTTATCGATATCACAAAGGCTTATATTGATACTTTTGCTTGTGTATTGATACATGTGGCCAAAAATCACGATTTTAGCTAATGCCAGGGCCTGTATCAATACAAACATACTCAGTATCAATACCACCCCTTTGGTATCAATACTAAGTGTGAAAATTTGAAGTTTTAGTGATGTGAAAGCTTTATATAAATACCTATGCACCAACATGATTGCACATACCTTAGGCTCTCTAAATACCTCACTTTAGTTGGAAATAATGGGAAAGCAACCTATGCTCATCTGAATGACACCAAAGATGCCTAAGATAATGTCCTCTGATGCCTTGGATGATAGCCCAAACAAAATAGGGTGTTTAGAACCGCCTTTCTTTGGTTGTTGCAAAGTATTAAGAATAAGGCAAAGACAAATAAACACCATTGTGTTTGGGGTAGGAAGATGTCTCTTAAGTGCATGCAAAAATGAAATTTAATTAATGTTTTGCAGTGATTATCACAATATATTGGTAACAATTTCTATGGAAGTCTAAATAGGTTCTTGTAAGGTTTGACCTCTCTCTTAGGCTTTTGGATTTTTTTCCTAAGGTTTGACCTCCCTAGGTAGGCACCGACTAATGTGGACTTTAAGACAAATAAAAACCAATTTGTCTAGGGTAGGATGATGTTTCCTAAATGCCTACAAGAAATAAAATTTAATTAATGTTTTGCCATGATGATCATAATCTATTGGCAACAATTTTGATGAAAGTTTGAATAGGATTTTGTAAGGTTAGACCTCCTACTAGATTTTGGATTCTTTCCTAAGGTTTGACCTCCCTAGATAGGTGCTAGTTAATGTAGACTTTAACTTGATAAGTGCCCAACTCTTTATGGGTGGACTAGATTGGTGCCCAACTCTTTATAGAGACTTGATTAGTGCCTGGCTCTTTGTGGACAGACTCAACTAGTCTTGTTGCAGACTGACTCAACTGGTGCCTAACTCTTTGTGGACAGATTTGATTGGTGATTGTTTCTTTGTAAACAGGCTCAGCTGGTGCCCACTATTTATGAACAGACTCGAATGGTGCTCAACTTATTATGGATGACTCAGTTGGTGCTTGGTGCTTTACAGATAAACCCAGTTGGTGCTAGGCTCTTTGCAAATAGACTCAAGTGGTGAACCGATATTTTTACGAACAAACTCAGTTGGTGCTTAACTATTTGCAGATTGACTCAGTTGGCATCTAGCTCTTCATGGACTAAAGGATACAAGCATCCAACTCTTTATGGACTAAAAGGAAAAAAGCTCCTAGCTCTTTGTAGACTATAAGGAAAAAGGCATAAGGCATATAGCCCTTTATGGACCAAATGATACGAGTTTAGGTACCTTTCCTAGATAGCTTTTCAATTTATGAGCTCATGGGTTCATGGATTCTTACTCAAAGCCTTTTGTGGCTTTTTGAAAACAAGAATTTGTAGTTAAGGTTCTTTACTACTTTGACTTCTATGAGCAAGAGTTTGAAAACAAGAATTTGTTGTTAATGATGCATGAGGATGCGTGTTTAAATGATGCAAAGGATGTTTAAGTGATGCAAAGCCTAATCTAGTGATCGATTTTGGCCTTTAGAGTTATTTATTCTTCCATGAGTTTGACAGGGTGACCTTTGGACGCAGGATTCATTAATCTTGTTCTAGATTTTAGAGGTTTTGAATGTTAAGGTTGTTTTTAGAGATGGCCTCTAACTATGAAAGAAAGGTCTTGAGCTTGAATAGCTCATGTTTGGGGACTTTTTTTTTGTTGAGTTGAGTTTATTGAGAAGTACGAAGGATTTATCCTATCAATTCTAATTAAAAGGGTGTTTTTGGTGGTTCAAACAGATTAATCTAAATTTTGGTTGTTTTGATAACAAGTGTAAAAGGATTTTTGCCCCTTACCACTAGGTTAGAGTTTACTAAAGAGAAGGTTTTGAGCACGTTTTCAAGATATGAAGGTCTAAAGGTGAAACTAACTATGGTTCTAAATATCATGCTTGATCTTTAGACATGAAACAAAATTCTCATGAAGTTTTCATCCTTTAAAGTATCATGCCCCATCTTGATCATATGATGACTAGAAACATTTTTAGAAGCACGTCTTTGATGCATTAGGATCTAATCAGTTAACTGGTTTACGAACTTTGCAAGCCTACTGTGTTTCAATGGCATCCAATTAGTATTTGCATGAGTGTCAATCACACCACTAACATGAAGGAAAGTTTATGCTACTTTAAGCTTTGTAACATCTATGATGTTATTTGACCATGTGTCCAATGTCCTAATCTAATTGGTTCAAGGGCATACAATAGTGATTAGTATGGGAAAATTTATTTGCTCATCCATTTAAAAGGAGGGTAAGTTAGTCATTTGACTTAAGATGGTTAGCAACTAAGGCTAAATTTACCCCTAGGTAAACCTAGGCAAAGGTTGAACAATCCTCTTGGCCCAGCTTGATCAGGCTCAAGGCTAGTTTCTAAATTTCTTGTTTTAGGCCAGTTGGCCCAAAGCAGTGAAATTAAGTTAAAATGATATGTTTTTATTTAACTTTAATTATAAAATACATAAATATTATAGACACCTTATTTTGTCTAAGCCACTTTCGAGTAGACCGTGCCCTATCAAAGGCTTTAAGATAAAATGCACTTATTTCTCTTCTATTGCTATTTTTTTATATCTTAGGGCTTAACTAAAAGGTAATAGAATAAAATAATAAAAATAAAAAGAGGGATGACTGTCAGCTGCTGTGTTGCTAAACACTATAGGCGACACAGTGCCAAATGAAAAATTTTTTTAGGAAGATTTGAAATGCCTAGGGACCTTATTAAAAAAATGTGAAAAAAATAAAGTTACCATTTAAGGCATCATCAAAGTCATTCGAGCAAGCATGGATCAATCCCTTATCACTCATGCATAAGGTAAGGTGTTGGAGAGCCAATGGTGTGTAAAATTCACTTTTTCATCTTTACGTATTGATACATGATCTTTATGTATTGGTACAAGGTCTCTACGCCATCAAAAATTCAAAATTCATAGCTTATACCGATTCAAAAGGGTGATGGATCAATAGAAGTGCTTGTCTATCAATATGTTAGCTTGTTGTATCAATATTAGGCTTGGCAATAGCTTAAAATCGTGATTTTTGGCCAAATGTATTAATACTCAAGCTTCTATATTGATACCAAACTTATGTATTGAAACAATCTTTAATGGATCAGTACATCTGGGCAAATTTTTGTTCTAGGTATGAATACAAAATGCATTGTATTGACACACTAAGGCAAAATAGCCCAATTCATGACATATCCATCCCTTTGCACCATGATACTAAAACACCAATTGGACCATGTTTTTGGCACCAAAAATTATCAAAATTCATACTAAGCCTCAGCATTCGACTTATGATTGGATCAAATAAATTTTTTAGGCCTAAAATCACTAGAAAATAGGACATTTTCATGGAATAGGCATATTTGGCCTTTCTCCATCTACGACTACCAAAACCTTTGTGCTCTACCATTTTGGTTATGAAAGCCAAGGAAAATCAAGACAACTGAGCACAGTACCTAGGGTTACTGCATCGTACATGAGGAAAACCCTACAATGCCCTCATTTTGTTCTGCTAAGCTTTGACTGAGCATTTGATTATAAAAGATCAAACTTTGGCTTAGCCAAAAAAAAAACTCTAGACACACTCACAGACCACATTTTTCAAAAATAACTCTCCATTTTCATAGCTCTTCTAGCAACACTCCAAAAACCTGTCTAAAACCTTCATTTCTTATTTATTTTCACCAACAAACTCCTTTCCATTTATAATATCACCTAAAAGCTCATCCTTGCAACTCTTTCTTGCTCATCAATAGCAGGTTAAAGAAAAAATGAGCCAAAAACCAGAAATACAAAAAAAATCATAAGAACAAAAAATTACAAGTTTAAGTGGACAACCAAAAAAGAGTCTTGCAAGATTTATTGGTATATTTTCTGCTGATAACTTTATAAAATAGAGTTATTTAGTCTCATTATTCATATTAAATTAGTTAAGTCTTAGAGATTCTTTTTTATATTTTAATTATTGTTACTAGTTTTTAATTTAGCATTATTTATTTTCCTTATATTTTAATCACTTATTTAAATGTTTTCCATATTTCTGTTAGTCAAATACTGAAGGAGTTCCTAAATGTGTAACTACTTAATTAAGAAGTAAAAGTGGACTCAGCCAAGTTAGGTGGTTCCGATTTGGCAATTTCCAAAAATAATCTATACAAGCTACGTGGAGACCCAGTCTCTCTTCTTCAAGGTTTTGCCTAATATAAGACTCTTAGGATTAGACTTAAAAAGACCCAAATACTCTATAGTTTTATTCTTTTAGTTTTTTGAAAAAGAGGAAAGCCATTAGGATCTTGCAATTTGAGGAACATTGAACAAATTGAAAACCAAGACCTAACAACTTTTAGCTTCTTTTTCCCTCAATCATTTTATTTTTATTATAGTTTTTATGATGCTGAAGCTCTAGTATTTTGTGGTTTATTTAATCAATATGAAATAAATTTATTTTTCTAGGATTATCATGGAACTCAACATATAGTTTAGATTAATTTATTATCTTTTCTTGATTTAAACAACCTCAACATGAGTTTTCAATTTTAATTTTTAATTTTTTATTGTATTTAAAAATTTTTCAATATTATTATTTTTAGGATTATTTTTAATAAGTTGTTATATATATATATATATATATATACATATTTTACAGTCTCCCACCAACTTTAACAAGCATGATAGTTTGAAGAAGATGACTAGAGCTTCACCCGAGTTTTCTTCATCAAAAATGGGAGTTTCCTATTCTTTCTCTTTTATTTATAACCATTGAGGATGATGTTTGTTTTAAGTTTGGGGTGAGATATTTATTTTGCTAGTGTCGAATTAATCTAAGTTATTTTTTCATTTTTTTCTTTTTACTTCTATTTTTGCATAATTTCTTTTAGAGCCTATTATGTTTAAATGTTTACATCGTTGTATGTTTAAGATGTTTTATGCTTATAATGATGAGTACTTAGTTATTAATTTATCTTAGTTCTTGGAAAAATATAAGCATGATTTCTTTTGTGATTTTATGCTTATGTTTAGTTATTATTTTATTTTTCTCATTGTTACGATGTGATTTTTGACTTTTTGAGCACCTGATCTCTTGCATTAATTTGTATTACTTATTTAAAGATTGTTTTTGTTGATGTAAATTACAATTACATCTAGAAGCATAGAATTTGTTATTGAGGCAAAATCTTAGACCACACTAAGTTAAAGAAATGATTTATGCCATCTTTGGATTGTTTGAGCCTTCCTAAGCCTACCTGTATATTTATGGCAAAGTGCACCTTTGGTACTTCAGTAGGGCTAGCTATTTGATACTGACTTCTTTCATTTGCTAGGGCAACAAAAGGCTAATTCAATCTAGGAAATAGCCAGAAACTTGAGAAGGTCACCTTTGGAAGCGTTCGTCGATAACCAAAGTGTCACTCCTTCCTTTTGATTATGTCATGACACTGATTGAATCTAATCCATAACCCTAAAAATGAAATAAAGTTCATTGCCTTTGGTCAAGTAGGCATACAAACCACTTACTTTTGCTTTGCCTTAGACTCTATTAAAATAAAGCAAAGAAAGAGGCAGAATAGAGAAAGGAAAAGGATAAGAGTGGTCTTGCTTGGCGCGAAGGCTGCTAGTTTGGGGTAGGGTACAGTACTAAAGGTCCTCGGACTTCTAGGCAGTTTTTCTTTTGGGCAGCTATTCACCATTGGATCTCACCAATACAGCCCTTTATAGTTTTCATATTTATCCATAGTTACCCTATTTAAGCCTAATTAATATATATCCTTTTCTTTTGATTGCCATATTAATCTAGCCAAACCTAATAAGAAACCCATGATCAACCTTCACTACATAGGCATGAGCATGAAATTATTTTAGAAAATATTATGAACCATGTTTGAATTGTGCTATATTGGGTGAAGCATGAAAGATAAAATGAAAAAAAAAGTTGTATATAAATAAAATGGCATGAAAAAAAATGTCATGAAAAGGGGTATTTGCCTTAAAGCATGGTGAATGACTTAAAAAAAAAAGATCTAGAACAATGAAAAGTGTCTATGGGTAAATTAAGGTGAAATATATCTTTTATCCTACCTTTTCCCTAGCTTTTATTACAAGCTTAATAAAGTCCTACATGATCTTTAATAAGGTGTTGGTCTACATTACTGGAGAGAGAGAAAGAGAGAGATAGAGAGATGAAAAGCAAACATATGAGAATCTAGTATTGATTGTAGTTTGCATTTATATAAACTTCTTCAGATTGCATGCAATCATTTATAAAGAGATTATATACATAAACACACATAGTGGAAATCAATTCGAAGCATTGAGATTTATGATTGAATCAAAGCATAAATTTGAATTATGTTTGTATCTACCTTGAGATATTGAGATGACTTTTGAGGAAAATTAAGGCAATCATTATCTGAGTACATTTATCATAACTAGTGTTTCATTTATTTCGTTTCAGCTTTTTGGTTTTATTTCTTTCTTTTGTTTTGTTTTGCTTGAGGACTAGCAAAGTCCTAAGTTTTAAGGTGTGATAACTCTACAAAATAGAGTTATTTAGTCTCATTAATAATAAATCAGCTAAGTCTTAAAGATTCTTCTTTATATTATAACTATTTTTAATAGTTTTTAATTTAGTATTATTTAATTTTCTTTATATTGTAATTACTTCGTTATTTAAATGCTTTCCATATTTAGATAGGAAATCCTAAAGGAGTTTCTAAAAGTACAACCACTTAATCGAGAAGTAAAAGTGGACTCGGTTAAGTTAGGTGGTTTCAATGTGGCAATTTCCAAAAATCTATTCAAGCTCCTTGGAGATTGAGTCTCTCCCTTTCAAGGTTTTGCCTATATATAGGACTCTTAGGATTAGACTTAGAGAGATCCTAAATACTTTATAGTTTTTTTTTAAAGTTTTCTAAAAAAGAGAGAAGCCATCAAGATCTTGCAATTGGAGGATTCAAGAAATTGAAGATCACGACCGGCAACTCTTAGTTTTCTCTTTCCAATCTTATTATTTTTATTGTAATTTTTATGATGGCGAAACTCTAGTATTTTGTGTTTTATGTAATCAATATGAACTACATATATTTTTTTAAGGTTACAATTGAACTCAACATGTAGTTTAGATTATTTTATCTTTTCTGGATTTAATAAGAATTGAGCTGCTTGTTCAATCTTATTCCTAATGCTTATAATTGATTAGCCACCAGTTAGATTAATTTTGGTAACCTTAATAAATGTGAAAAAGAGAATTTTGTGTTTAGACAAGGATTGAATAACATATGTTGCATATTCATTTATTAGGATGAATTAATCTGCATGTTAGATAAGAATATACAAGCATGCCATATGCAACCAAATTAAAGTCTAAGCTTAATGAGTTTCTTTTAATTCAATTTGCATAGGAATAAAGTAAATTGGTTAAAAGAGATAATTTTTAT
>JBBYHM010000013.1:8854753-8867644 GCA_038381775.1 Adansonia rubrostipa
AATTAAAGAAAGTTTGTACAAGAGAATGTAGCCAGTTAGATTACTGTTGCTCAGACAGCTTGAAATCTAATTTACACAAATTTGGCCGGCACAGTAAATTGTTTGCTATTTGCCACCTCTTCCTCAAAAGTTTCATCCAGAGCACCTCCATACGTTAAACGTTTAAGAAAGGGTAAGTCAATAACCCTTCATGTATTAATAGTTTGACAATTCTCATAATATAACATACACTTTGTGACGTACTGGTACCGCTAAATAGCATGCTTAGTTCATCGTATAAGCATCAGCAGCATGAAATGATCCACAATCTTCTTGTTCAAGCTCTAGAAATTCCTTTTAGATTTAAAACATTGCAGACATATATAAATATATATGTATTTATATAAAAACAGTTCCTTTTGCAATTTATTTTTTACTTTATTTATGCTCATACTTGGCCTTACATTGATGTTTAATACTTTTTTTTTTGGGCATAAAACAAGAAATAACCAAAAGCAAAAATGTAAACAAGAGAAATAAAATCTTAATTCCAAATGCAAATATTCTCTTCTAAGGTCACTTTATTAGCAATAGTTGTTAAAATGAATAATATCCTGTCCGTTAAAGCTAGTTGGAGAGTACCATTAATAAGTTTCAATATTGCCTCCACGCTTGCATTGATAGTTGGCTGTAAGATAGGTCCAATCACCAGCCCTGGGTTAATTGTAACCATGTCAATGCCATTCTCTTTGGTGAACTTCCAAGCAGCCTCCTCAGCTAACGTCTTAGAAAGCATATACCAAAGCTGATGCCAAACAAAATAATAATAACAATAATAATAATAATAATAAGAAGAAGAAGAAGAAGATTTTATCATGCCTCATTTGTCCTTTCTACAGCAATAAGAATGGAATTGAGTATGTCTAAAAACAGAATAGAATCAAGCATCATGTTACAGGCTATTTAACCCTCAATTCCCACAGAATGAAATCATAATAGCAGGAAAGGAAAAGGCAGTTAGTAAGCATTAAAAATTGAGGTTTGCAGTTAGACCAGAAGAAGAACATAATTCTTTAATCACAAGAGAAAAAAGACAAAAACAAAAACAAAAACAGCAAAGATACTTGAATTTAACCATTCCATGCACGATGCTTGCATTAAAAATTCTTAGATCCAGACTCAGATGATAACAGTAAATGTCTTAAAAGCTAGCAAATAATAATTCAGAAATTTTGCACCAGAAACCCTGAACTAATAATAAACCTATTGCTTTATAGAAAGACAAATTGATGAACCAGTGATGAGAAAAGAAAAGGAAGAAAAAAACAACAAAATGAAATTTTTACATCTGATTCTTAAAAATATAAGACTAGATCCAGGCTTCTGCTCATATGGGCAGCATAACATCATTTGGTAACTTAAGAAAAATGATACACTTAAAGCCCCACATCTTTTCAATAGAGGTATGTGCTATATAAGTTAGGACATCCGGATACCTTTTGTTTCTCACAAAAAGCGGGGTCCGAGAACCAAGTCTCATCAACTATAACATCAGGACCAAGAGGCCTTCCGTTATATATAACAGCTGCAATTGAGGACGTTATAAGAACCCGTTTGATAGATGGAACCTTAGCACATGACCTAAGAACATTAAGTGTTCCCTTCACAGCTGGGTCAAGCATTTCAGCCTGTTATAAAAGTGCCAGAGAATGCATCAATTATCAGGATTCTATCGCATCGTTGGTAATTCAAAATAAGCACATGCAAAATAAAAACTGGCCTATTTAAACAAGAATCAAGACAGTAAACATGCTGTTTCTTCAGCCATTTGCAAGTTGATTCAAAACACAAGTGAATTATTGCTGCTTACACCGAAGATTTTCAACAGAAACCCGAGCAAATTTAAAAGATCAACGGTTAGTCCAAACTTCAAAGAATTCTGAGAATATAAATGAGCCTAAAAACCACCACTTATAGAAAAGGGAGGTCGGATTTAATAAATCTGTGAAAGAGTAAACTTGTTGGAAAAATACATGTTTAACTATATAGCAGATTAGCCAATTTAATAACTGAGGTTCAATTTGTAGTGACCTTTATGAACAGTGGAAGGCTAGTTCATCCACATCCCCCCCCAAAAAAAAAAAGGCAACTATTTGAAGAAGCGGAATGGTGGTACATAATTGCGAAAGTTTATATACCAAACATGAGAATATGCAATGAGAGAGAGAAAGAAAAGCACCTGAGGATCCTTGACATTGTGATAAAAAGGAGATGCTGTGTGGAAAACTCCTATGCATCCATCAACTACCGAATCAAAAGCTCCCTCATCCAGCAGCTCAGCCTTGAACAAATGGAGCCTTTCCTTTGCTCCATCAAGTGCAAGTAAGTGTTCCGTTTTTTTTGGATCATCTATAAGTAAGTTTATGTGGGAGTTATTTACATGGAAAGACAAATCAATTTTACAACTATATTGCATGAATATCAATTCCTAAAAATATATATATCTTTCATAAAGTTCAACAATTTACTGAACCTAAAAACCCAAATATATTAGAGGAATCAAAGGTGATTAGTGAAAGGATCAAGAAACAGAACTGCGTTTCCGTACAAAGACATCAGAAAAAGAAGATGGCATTCTAAGACATTGTTGAATGAAAAGTGAGGAAGGTAGAAATAGCATTTTCCAGAAAATACAATTAATTCAGCCAATGATTATAACCATGGATAAAAAGGAAAGAACCATAAATATTAATAATTTTCCTCTAACAAATAGAAAAAGGCTAATGTACCTCTCAATAATGATAACCAACACAAGGTTTCTTCACTCATAATTATAAAAACCCAGATAGGTGAAACACATACAAAGCCTTAAAATCCATACTTTTTCACTTCATTCATTTCCCAATATCACTTAAAATTGAAATTTGGGAAACAAAGTATCCTTTGAAATCAAGAAAATGTAATATTTGCAATTAGATTGTCCATAACTAGCAGCAATCCAATCCAAACCCTATTTATGGAAACCCAGATAAGTTTACACACATAAAAGCCTAAATTTCAAAGCTTTCAATTCTATCACTGCTCAATGTCACTTAAAAAAACGAAACCTGGTAAAGCCAAGAACCTTAACAGTTAATCATCAAAAACAATCATTTTTGACGAGAATCAAAACTGATCACAATTTTAAGATATACCCAAAAAAAGAGTAGATTCAAGAAAGCATTTAAGATTTGAAGGTTAGAACTGACTTGGGTCACGAACAGTGGCTTTGACAGTGTAACCACGTTGAAGTAAAAACTTAACGAGCCATGAAGCTATGTAGCCGGATGCTCCTGTTACACATACTACCTTCCCTGTTTCACTCATCTCTCTTACTTTCTTTAGTTCTTACCCTCTGTTACGAGTTACGACTTTGGTTGAAACTGTGAGAGTGAAGCTAAGAGAGACTCCTTTGTTCTGTTTATTAGAAAGGAAAATAGTCCCACGCCGACAGTAAATCCTTTTTCTCGAATCTTCAAGCAAGAAAAAGAAAAATTGGAAACGTAATATGAGGCAAATTACAATTTCCTCCTTTTAAGTATTTTATCATTGTTTCATATTTTAATATTTTTAGATAAAACCTATTGACTACCCTTTCGAAACTGTTGCATCCCACCCCATGAGAAAAAGTGAAGGACTAGTAAGCAATTTAAACAGCGTCTAATTGTTTTATTAGCAACCTTTAAGGCTTCAAAGAAACTTCATGTAAGATTTGCCCCTGCATTTGATGATTAGACCTGGCCGACCTGGCAGGCACGGATTTCGATCTTAATTTTATTATTTTATTTTGATTTAAATTATTTAAAATAATAATTTTTAATTAAAATAATATATTTTTATTTAAATTTAATTATAAAATATATAAATATTAATGTAAAAATAATTTTTTAAATATTTTTTTAAAAAAATAATAATTTAAGTCGACAAGTAAAGTTAAATACAGATTTAGATGTAAATTTTAAATTTTTTTATAACGTAATCTCTAAACACCTCTAATGATGGTCTTATCAATAATTAGTTAAAACTAGAAATGATCATTCTTCCAAAAAAAAAAAAAAAAAGAAATGATTATGGGGCATGATTCATCTACATTTAAAATATTTTATTTTGTTCGAGTTAAGTTTAAGTCGAATTAAATATAAAAGTTTACTTTATTATTTAAAAATATTAAAATATTTATATTTATATATTTTAAAATTAAATTTAAATAAAAATTTTACTAAATAAATAATAATCTTATCTAAATTTAACCCAATTTAGCTTCAATATATTGAATCAAATAGGCAAGTCCAAAAACCCAAGGACCGTCAAATATTTTTGGTTAGAATATTAAAAAAGCATTTGAACTTTACTACTTTATTTAGATAAGCTTACACACTCGTATTACATTAAAATAAACTTTTATGATTTAATTTGCACTTAAATATGTCTTATTTTAAATAAAAAATTGATTTATATTTAAATTTATCTATGAGTCGAATGGGTAGCTCAACTTAAACCTCTAAGGTTAAGCCTCAGACATAACATTTCTTAAATTCGAGTTGACCAAAGTCAAATTATTATTTAATAAAAATATTTAAATTTAATTATAAAAATAGATAAATATTAGCATTAAAAATATTTTTTTAATATTTTTTATTGATTTATGAATATTTTAAGTTTTCAAGTCAAGCCCAATTCAATTTGGGTAAAATATCGAAAAAATTTTTTCATCACCACTCAGTACATGAACATTTTTACTTATATTAAAAGACATATTTATATTTAGATTTAAGTTTAAGATTAAGGTTTTTTGGTATAATTTAAAAAATAAAATTTTATTTGATATAGGTTAAGATTGAAGGCTTATTTAAATATAGTAAAAATATAAAAAATTTATTTAAATAAAGCGGTAAAGTTTAGAGTTTTTCTTTTATCATTTTAATTTTTTTAGGCAATATTTTTGCTTGTGAATATTGAGTCAACGCCAAGGTTTTTCTTGTTAAAGTTGTACCCAAATTTCCGAAGACGTGATCTTTGAAAATGGCATCCAATTTCTGTTATTTGAAACCGAGTTGTTTACCAAAGAAAAACTGATTTGCTTTTCAGTTCTTTCATAATCTTGACAGCTAAGATAATGCTCTACATGTTGCTGTCCGATTTGTTTTAATAAGATTAGCAACCTTTGATATTCAACATTCTTTTGAGTATTTTGTAATTTTCAGATCCTATATTTTTATTTTATATTTACATCATTATCAAGTCTTCTAAGGAGATAGTATGAGTATATACAAATATATATATATATATATATATATATATAGCCCTTGGACTTTTTGCATTTAAAAATGGTTTTTCAATTTTTTATGCTTTCTAGTTATTCTTCCGGGAAATTCTATCAACGGAAAATCTTGTATTTTTTTTTGTTTTTAAAGAAAAACGCAGATCATATATTGAAGAGCTGATGGTTCATAATTAGTTTGTTTGCAGCTTGAGACTTTTAATTGAAAATGGAAAATTTTACTGTTCTTGGCCTCCTGTTGGCAGTTCTATGTGTCATAGCGGGAAAGCATGCTTGTATCGGTGATTCCCACTTGGCAAATTGCTCCAAATTAGAGCTTGAAGTACTTTCTGACTTCAAAAATGGCCTTAATGATCCTGAAAACAGGCTCTCCTCATGGCAAGGAAGCAGCTGCTGTCAGTGGCAAGGAATAGGGTGCAACAATAGAACTGGAGCTGTCATCATGATTGATCTCCACAATCCTTACCCTATAAATTCTGAATCTTCAAGCAGGTATGGTTTTTGGAACTTGAGTGGTGATATCAGTCCTTCTTTGCCAAAGCTCAAGTCCTTGCAATATTTGGATTTGAGTTTGAACACCTTCAATGATATTTCAATTCCTGAATTCCTAGGATCATTGAAGAATTTGAGATATCTGAACCTATCAAAGGCTGGATTTAGTGGTCTAATTCCAGCAAGTCTTAGGAATCTTTCTAGCTTGCAGTTTCTTGACGTCTCTTCGGAATTTGGGGGCTTAAGCTCAGATAGTCTTGAATGGCTGGCTGGTCTTGTTTCTTTAAAATATCTTGCCATGAATGGACTTGACCTTTCCATGATAGGTTCAGGCTTGGTGGGGATGTTGAATAGGCTTTCATTTCTGAATGAGCTGCACCTTTCACAATGTCAGCTCTCTGGTTCTATTTCATCTCTGAACCCTGTTGACTTGACTTCCCTTTCTGTTCTGGACCTTAGTTCGAACTCTTTCAGCTCTGGGTTCCCTGACTGGGTAGTAAATATTAGCAGTCTTACTTTTATTGATTTAAGCTTTAATGGTCTGTCTGGAAGAATTCCTCTTGCTCTTGGTGAACTACCAAATCTGCAATATCTAGGTCTTGCTGGAAACTCTAATCTATCTGCCAGCTGCTATCAACTATTCAGGAGAAGTTGGAAGAAGATACAGGTTCTCAATTTAGCTTCAAATCAAGTTCATGGGAAGCTCCCTGCTTCCATTGGAAACATGATATCTCTCACATATTTTGATCTGTCTGACAATAAAGTTGAGGGTGGAATCCCGAGCTCCATTGGTAAACTTTGTAGTTTAAAGACATTCGATTTGTCAGGCAATAACTTGACTGGTAGTTTGCCCCAGTTCCTTGGAGGAACACAGGATTGTGTTTCAAATAAGCCATTTCCTAATTTGATGTATTTGAGACTGAGCAACAACTATTTGGTTGGCGCATTGCCAGAATGGCTAGGGCAGCTTCAAAATCTAATCGAACTCGATCTCAACTACAATTTGCTTGAAGGTCCAATTCCTGCTTCTCTAGGCCAACTTTCAAAGCTCACTGATGTTGGCCTGGGAAGCAATGAACTAAATGGAACTCTCCCTGATTCTTTTGGACTGCTATCTGGTTTGTCAACCTTGGATGTTTCTTCAAATCATTTGACAGGTTTTATATCTGAAGCTCATTTTGCAAAGCTAAGTAAGCTGAAGATATTACACCTGTCTGCAAATTCTTTCATTGTTAATGTCAGTTCCAATTGGATCCCACCATTCCAAGTCCGCAATCTTGATATGGGTTCTTGCTATTTGGGTCTTTCGTTTCCAAATTGGCTTAGATATCAGAAAGAGGTCCAATTTCTAGATTTCTCAAATGCTAGCATTTCAGATTCCATACCAAACTGGTTCTGGGATATTTCTGGCAACCTATCACTGTTGAATGTTTCATTCAATCAGTTACGAGGTCAGCTACCAAATTCCTTAAATGTTGCTCCCTTTGCGGATGTTGATTTCAGCTCAAACCTTTTAGAAGGACCTATTCCTCTTCCAACAGTAGAGATTGAATTGCTTGATCTATCTAACAATCAATTCTCTGGTCCTATCCCACAAGGTATGAGTGAATCCATGCCAAACTTGATCTTTCTCTCACTTTCAAGCAACCAATTAACAGGAGGAATCCCAGACTCCATTGGCGAAATGCTTTCTCTTCAAGTCATTGATCTTTCAAGGAACAAATTAGCTGGAAGCATTCCATCAAGCATTGGGAATTGTTCCTACCTAAAGGTTCTAGACCTTGGGAGCAACAACCTCTCAGGTGAAATTCCTGATGCTTTGGGACAATTACTACAGCTTCAATCTCTGCACCTAAACAACAACAACCTCACAGGAGGCATCCCTCCATCTTTTAAGAATTTGTCAAGTTTAGAAACATTGGATCTTGGAAATAACAGCTTGTCAGGCAACATGCCCTTGTGGATAGGAGATGGCTTTCCAGCTCTCAGAATTTTGAGTTTAAGATCAAATGCATTTTCAGGTGAAATCCCTTCCAAGGTGTCAAATTTGAGTTCACTGCAACTCCTGGACTTAGCAGAAAACAGTTTAACCGGTAGCATACCAGCAAGCCTTGGTGATCTTAAAGCAATGGCAAAAGAGCAAAACATAATCCACTACCTACTGTATGGGAATTACAGGGGTCTGTATTATGAAGAAAGCTTGATTATCAATCTAAAAGCCCAAAGTCAAAAGTTCACCAAGACTCTTTCCCTTGTCACAGGCATTGATCTCTCCGGAAATAAGTTAAACGGGGATTTTCCGGGAGCATTAGCCAAACTGTCAGGTTTGATTGTTTTGAATCTATCAAGAAACCATATCACTGGTGACATTCCTGGAAATATCTCAGATTTACATCAGTTATCATCTCTTGACCTGTCCTGGAATAATCTCACAGGTGCAATCCCTTCAGGACTATCTTCACTATCCTTTTTGGGTTATTTGAATCTATCCAACAACTATTTCTCAGGAGCCATCCCTTACTTCGGGCATCTGACAACTTTTGATGCATCATCATTTGATGGAAATCCAGGTCTTTGTGGAGATCCACTGATCATTAAGTGTAAAAATGATGGTTTTGACAAAGGCGGGACAGTTGAAGATGATGGAACAGGTGATGAAGGAATCATTGATACGGGGTTTTATTTGAGTGTTGGATTGGGATTTGCTGCTGGAATTTTGGTGCCTGTGCTTGTTATATTAGCTAGAAAATCTTGGGCTGATTCCTACTTTGGTTTTGTGGAGAAAATTATTGAAATATTAGGGCTAAGAAACATAGCAGACAAACATAGAAGAAAAAAGGGCGTCCGCAGACATTAACTAATCCCTCTTCATTTTCTGTATCACTGATGCTTATTAGCATCTACAGAACATTAATCTATCTGTGCGTTCATGATCAACCATATCCTAATCATGTCTACTGGTAAGATGGTTTTCCGATTTAAATTCAAAAAGATTGTTTTGATCTTATCTGAAGCTGTCTAAATTTAGTTGAATTATTTTCTTTGATCCCTTTTAAGCACTTTAGAGGAAATGCAGTCAAACTCTGTGAATAATTGCCTTTATAACTTCTCAATGAGAATCATTTACAAATCTGCATGATGATTTGGATAAAGCAATTGATGAACAAGATATGAACCAAAAGATAGAGACCGGTAATATCCTTAAAAAGGGATTTTACCTATCTATTCTCCTGGCCTTCCTTTGCCAACTATCGGAATGCCTTCATCTGCAACTTCTTTCCCAATTCCCATTACCTCATTTCAACTTATAGTTTATGGATTTGGAAAGCTGAAATATAATATAAGAGATGAAAATATTAAGGGAAAAATAGCCAGTAGAAAAAGAAAATAGAATTTGATATAGACATATGGACATGGAGTAATCCTGCTCAACATCGTTCTAGTGTACATTTTACAGTGTGGTTGACCACCAATCCACCATTCAGTTTAATTAGAGAAAACTTTAATAGTTACATTAGGTCATCATATTGAAATTCATCTTAGCGTAAGCAGGGAGCAAGTTTTTACATTCGTGAAAACTGTAATCATTAATGTCACGACGTTGGAGCATCCTGCAGTTTTAGTTTTCTATAACATGAACTCAATCAGCCTCAATCATTTGGTAAATGAACTGATATCGTAATGTAGAATCTTGGGGGAAAAGTTCTGTTAATATTCATCAGCGACGTGAATCTCGAAGTGGCTGCTGGTCTTGATCGTGCATTCAAAGGCGAATATGGGTATTCAGAATTTCTAAACAATATCGGAATACTTTAGCAGAATCAAGAGTAAGGCCATTCTGGAACTTCACTTTTAGGCTAATTAGTTCTCCGAAACCATAGTTAGTTCTCTGAAACCATACAAGAGAAATCAAATTCAGATTCTCAGATTCGTGCCTTTAACTAAAAGCCTTGCAGAGCAGCGGGAAAGTGAGCAAAAACAAACTACGTATACAAAAAGTCAGATGCGTTTGCCGGGAGTCGAACCCGGGTCTATTGCTTGGAAGGCAATTATCCTAACCGTTGGACTACAAACGCTTTATATTCAAATCGAAACAAGAAAACTTACTCTTTAATAAATATGTTTTTTTTGGGGATCGTAGGAAAATATTCCTACCCTTTGGTTTGAATTTTTTTTTTTTAGAGGTGTTTAAACTATTTCACATTTCTAGTGAAACTTTTTTCCTTTGACTTATATCTAAATAATTTATTTTTTAAATTAAATATTTATTTATATTAAAAATTTACTTAAAAGTATAAATAATGATGAAAACTCGAATTGATTAGTTCAATTAAGAATCAATAGGTTCAACAGTGCAACTATATTGATATAACCAAAAAATGGATAAACCAATAAGAACCAAAAATTGATAAAAACTGAAATTAATTAAATTGAAGAAATCAACAAAATTGAATTTTTTTCAATGCCTCAGGCCTTATTGACGCAATTTTATTTTAAACCAAAGACCGGTAATCCAAACGACAATTGAAATCTAATTTTTTTTTTTTATTGAGTCAAATCAAAGCCCATTGTTCTAGGCTTGGTTAGAATTCCACCGCAGCTCGGATGCAATGGAATCCCAACCAATTTTGCGTGGGTTTTACTCCACCATAGATGATGCCCACTAATGCACCGCCAATGGGGTTTTGAACTAGTCGAAGCTTCAGTCAATGACTGGAGCTTTAAGGGTCTAGTGAACTACTAGACTCAGTGGAAAGAGTTTTTCCTTTTTTACAGCTCTTCATTTTTTTAAGTTAGATTTTATTTGTTTTCAATATTTTATATGAATTTTATCATTTTATTTTTAATATAAATATAATTTTAAAAATTATTTAACATAATATAATTTTAATATATATTTTATTATTTAAATATAATTTTAATAATTTATTTTTAATATAATACAATTTTCAATTATCATTTAACATAAAAATAACTTATATTTATGTTTATTATTTGATACAAATATAATTTTTATAATTTCTAATTATTTATTTTATATACTCATTTTAATCAAATATTCTTAATAATAATTTTTTACTCTCGTTTTACTGTCACTATTATATTTAAATCAAATATATACCATATCATTAATTTTAATTTTATTATTATTATATTTAATTTCATCGTTATAATAATTAATCAAACTATCATTATTATTTAAAATTTTATAAAAATTAATTTTATCGCCCGTTCAAATAATAGACCTTTAGGCCTTAGCCTTTAGGTTTAAGCACCTTTGATGAATCTTCGTTCTTCATTCTTCCTTTGATATATCAAGATCAATGCCTCACAGGTCACTATCACTCTTCCGTCTTCATTTTGCTGCTCCTCGTTGGTTCAACTCTACTAATACTTGCTGTCGGTTCAGTCCTCTCATCACTTATTCTGGAGATTAAGATCAACCTCTCTTTTTCAACTTTCCTTTCCTATTTCTCATTTATTTTGCTCGTATTCTTATTTTTTATATCTGTGTTTCTTTTTAAAAAAAAAAAAAATTAACTTTTAGGATTTCATACTTTATGAGTTGCCACCCACTTGGGAATCACTTGTTCAATGGCTACTATTTACAAATAGACATGCTTTCAAGCTAGAATTCTCAGCTTATCAAGCAACAAAATTTAGAAGAATTACTTCCACCTTTATTCATTTACGAAGTATATAATATATTAATTAATTGAATTATTTTCCTAAAACATGCTTATGATTTTTCCTATATTTATATTTTTTGAAATTGTGTAAAATTCAATTTTGTGTTATTATTGAACTAATAAACCAAGGCCTAATCAGTTTGACCTTCCGTTTGGTTCTTTTTTCATTAGGTATGAATTAAAAATTAAGCGTTTCTTTTAGATTTTGCTTGGTCCCACTTTGTTTTTTTTTTTTTTTAAACTTATAAGTTGAAATAAAATTTCTACAAAAAATAAGAACTCAAAAAAATAAATAGTAAAGGTTATTTGGTAATTTAAGTTTTAAAAGCTACTTTTTGTAAATTCTTTATGAAAGATAAATCTATCCATGGGTCAGGCGAGTAGACTTGACCTAATCGGATTGAGCTTTGGATAAAGTTTTTAATAATTCGAGGCAATACAATCAAAGCCAAATTTTTATTTAATAATAAAATTTTATTTATAATTTTTAATTTTTTTGTTATTTTGCTAAGTTATTCGAGATTTTATTTTAGGTTTGATTTGGTCATAAGCAAGAAATTTTAAAAAAAAATTCAGGTTAAAGCTCGGCCTACCCAAGTCAAGCTTTGGATAAGGTCTTTAATAATTTAAGCTTGTCTATCTTAACTCGAATTACTATTTAATAATAAAAAAATTTTAAATATTTTATTAATTTTTATAAAGTAATTCAAACTTTCGTGCCTGGTAAGAAATCCAAAAAATTCTAGACTACGACTTGGCTTGGCTCATAGGTAACTTTGGTAAAAATTGAAATGTTTTAAAATAAGATAAAACTAAGTTCGATAGATGTTAGTAAAAGAAAGGAAACGAAAGGAAAAGAAAAGAAAGTAAGTGTTTTTAAAGGAAATTAAAGAAAAGGATGCATCTTTCGGCCTTTTTATTAAAATAATATAAAATTTTTTTTATTTACCAAAATAAGACGTTTTCAGATTATTTACCGAAATAGATCAATTTTAAAAAGGTATTGAGAAATCACCATTTCAAATAACGATTTCTCAACATAAAAAAAAAATCTCAACGTTCAAAGGAAGAAATGCTTGTATTGAAAAATGGCCATATGAGAGGGAGATTTTCCAATAAATTTTGAAAAAATTTTTAAAAAAGAAAGTAAACTAATAATTATTTAAAAAGAGTAAAATCAAAAAATAATTATAAAAAAAGAAATAATTATTAAAATTATTAATAAAAATTTTAATTACCTTTTTACTTTTAAATTTATTCTTTTCTTTATTGTTGCTCTTCTCTATATTCTTAATAAAACCGACTCTTCCTGTATATATAAAAATATATATAAATTATATATATTAAAATAGTATTTATAAATAATAAAATATTAAAAATTATTTTTATTAATCTTGAGTTAATATTTAA
>JBBYHM010000013.1:8883918-8899840 GCA_038381775.1 Adansonia rubrostipa
CTCACCCCTAATTTTAAACATCGGTACACTTTTTCCAAGTTGGTTTATTATTATTATTATTATTATTATTATTCAAAGATTACAGGAAAGGATAAAATGGCGGCCTTAGATTTTTCCCTCTGTTCCTCTGCATCGGCTAGAAGTTCCAACCAAAGTAGTAAAATTAAGAAGAGAGAGAGAGAGATGAGTGAAACAGGGAAGGTGGTATGTGTAACAGGAGCATCAGGTTACATAGCTTCATGGCTGGTTAAGTTTTTACTCCAACGTGGTTACACTGTCAAAGCCACTGCTCGTGACCCAATTCAGTTCTAACCCTTCTTCAATCTTCAATGCTGATCATGCATTTTTAATCCTTTTTTTTTTTTTGTTAATTTTGGTTATATCCTAAATATGTCTGATCAGTTTTATTTTTCTCATAAAAATGTTCCTTTCTTTTATATATATTTAGCTGTTAAGATTCTTGCTTCACAAGATTTCAATTTCTTTATTGACTTTAAGCAGTGACAGAAGTTAAAGCTTTGCTTTTTAAGCTTTCTATGTGTCTAACCTATCTAGATTGCTATGGAAGGGTTTTTTAGATTGGATTATTAGTCATGGATAACAATCTAATTGCAAATATTACATTTACTTGGCTTCATAGAATACTCTATTCCCTAAATTTCACATTTTTAAAGTGATTTGAGGAAGGAAAGAAGCGAAAAGCTGTGAAATTTTGGCCGTTTTTGTGTTTAACCAATATGGGTAGTTATGATTATGGGTGAAAAATCCTTGTGTTGGTTCTTGAGAAGTTCATTAACCTTTCTCTATTTTTTTGAAGAAAATTATTGATCCTTCTGTGTTTCTTTTCTTTTTATTATGTTTATAATTATAGCTGAGTTAACTGTAATTTACTGAAATATATATATATATATATATGTTTACCTCTTTCTCTCTTTTCTTTCAGTAATGGCTTGGAATTGCTATATTATTTTTCTGATGTCTTTGTATAGAAATTCAATTTTATTTATTTCTATCTTTTAACTTATGTTTCACCTACTATATTTGTTTCTTAGGTTCAGTACATTGCTGAACTCTATTAAAGATACATGGCAGTTTTCGCAATCATTGCAATTTATTGTAAGATTTATATATTTTTCCATGTAATTAACTGTTTTATAGGTGATCCAAAGAAATCAGAACACTTGCTTGCACTTGATGGAGCAAAATAAAGGCACCATTTGTTCAAAGCAGGCCTACCGGACGAGGGAGCTTTTGATTTGGTTATTGATGGATGCATAGGAGTTTTCCACACGGCATCTCCTTTTTATTACAAAATCAAGGATCCTCAGGTTCTTTTCTTTCTCTCTGTAATTGCATTTTTTCACGTTTAGTGTATAAATATTTGCAATTAGGCACTAACATTCTAATTCTTTGAAGTAGTTTCTCATTTTCTGGGATGCGGATGAGATGCCCTTGCACTGTTCATAAATGTCATTACAGATGAACTTTAGTAATTACATTGGTTCATTGGCTGTATGGTTCAACATGTTTTTCTCCCACAAATTTATTCTGGCACATATTTATTTAAATCCCATCAACCTTTTCTAATAGTTTTGGGTTTTAGCTTATTTATGGTATTGGGATTCTTTGAAGTTTATAGTAACTGTTGATCCTTTTAACTTGCAGTTCTGCTCGACAATCTTTGCTTTAAGCATCGATAATTTACTTGCGTTTTGAATCTACTTGCAAATGGGAAAAGAAACAAATATGTATACTGTCTGGATTTTGATTCTGATTGGCTAGTATTTGATTTTGCGTTTCCATTGTGATAAAATCCTGATAGTCGATGCATTCTTTTGGCACTTTTATAACAAGCTGAAATGATTGACCCAGCTTTGAAGGGAACACTTAATGTTCTTAGGTCATGTGCTAAGATTCCATCTATCAAAAGGGTAGTTATAGCATCCTCAATTGCAGCTGTTGTGTTTAATGGATGGCCTCTTGGTCCTGATATTGTAGTTGATGAGACTTGGTTCTCGGATCCCACATTCTGTGAGAAATCAAAGGTATCCAAATGTACTAACTTCTACATCATATATCCCTATTCAAAACATATGGAGCTTTTAGTGTATTATTTTGCTTAAGTTACCAAATGATGTCATGCTGCCCATATAAGCAAGAGCCGGGGTTCAGGGTTCCTAGTGCAAGACATCTAAATTATTACTTGCTAGCTTTTAGGACCTCTACTTACATCATTTGGGTTTGGATCTAAGAATTTTCAACTCTTCATTTTTCCTAAAGTACTTGTGTCCTACACCTATATCCAACACATATTCGAACATAGATATTGCAATATGATCCTCCAAATATATGGAAAAACTTTAAAAGATTGAGCATATCTATGCCAGACATATATCTGTATCCAACTTACTCCCATATCCGGCTAACATAGAGCATCATTAGTCAAATCATTAAATTCAAATATCTGGTTGTTTCTAAGTTACTCGGACTCTGGTGTGAGTAGCAGATACAGGTATGCTCAATTTTTTAGAAGTTTTTTATTTATGTGGGAGGTCCTTGGAGGGTCATATCCCTATACCCATGTTCAAATATGTTTCGGATGCAGGTGTCAAACATGGATACTTAAAGAAACATAAAGAATCGGAGCAACATAGGGCTAGTTTATTCTCTTGTGATTAAAAATTATATTTCTGTTCTGGTCTAACTGCAAATCTCTAAGTTTAATGCTTATTAGCTCCTTTTTTTTTTTTTTTTTCTTTCCTGCTTCAATTATGATTTCATTCTGTGGGAATTAAGGATTGTACATGTAATATGGAGCTTAATTCGATTCTGTTTTTAGACATACTCAAATCCATTCTTATTGTTGCAGAAAGGACAATGTTAAGGCATGGTAGAATCTTTTGCTTATCATTTTTTTCCTTTGTTTGTCATCAGCTTTGGTACATGCTTTCTAAGACATTAGCCGAGGAGGCTGCTTGGAAGTTTACAAAAGATAATGGCATTGGCATGGTTTCGATAAACCCGGGGCTGGTGATTGGACCTCTCTTACAGCCAACTCTTAATCAAAGTGCCGAACCAATATTCAATCTTATTAATGGTACTCTCCAACTAGATTTAGCAGACTGTATATGATTCATTTTAGCAACTATTTCTGATAAAGTTACCTAAGAATAGGATATTTGCATTCTGAATTGAGAGTTATTTTGCTTACCTTATATATACACACATACATACATATGTACGTACGTTGTAAGTAAGTATGTATGTATGTAAGCCTACAATATTGTAAATTCAAGAAGAGTCTGGAATTTCTAGAGCTCGAACAAAAAAGAGTGTCAACATAGATCATTTCATGATGCTGACACATAAAGCATGAACTAAGCATGTTACTTGGTACTACATAAAGGCTATATCAGATCATGAAATCGTCAAACTATTGAGACATGAAGGGTTATTGACTAATCATTTCTTCGGATGAAACCTTTGGGGAGAGGTGGTTAGCAAAAAATTTACTGTGCTGGCCAAATTTGTGTAAATTCAGGTTCAAGCTGTTTGAGTAACAACAATCCAAGTTGTTACATTCTCTTTTTCAAAGCAATCTTAAATCGACTGTGTTGAAAATGCTTTGTTTTTCCACTCCGTCATTCATTTGTCATTTTTGCAATAACTAAAGTTGCAAATATAATCAGCTAGGATACATTTCATCGGTGACACTTAATTGAATCTCTAACATTCTTCTGTTTCAGCTGACAAGACTGCCTAATACTTCCTCCCAAACATTGCCTTTATTTGATGCAGGGCCTGAAACATTTCCAAATACAACTTACAGATTAATAGATGTTTGAGATGTTGCCAACGCACATATACTAGCATTTGAGGATCCTTCAGCTTATGGAAGATACCCTTTAGTTGAGAAAGTTATGCACTGCTCGGAAGTTGTGCAGGCTTTACGCGAGCTTTACCCTGCTCTTCATCTTCCTGAAAAGTGAGTTTCAACTATATGAACTTCACGCCGTGTATAATTCTAATCATTCGCAGAAGCAACTATGTTTGAAATATGTCTCAGCTCCGCCTATCGTGCGATACAATTTGTGTTTTTATTTATTTTTGTTCCATTACATTGCACATACATTTTTCTTTTAGATCTAATGACCTTTAGGTTCCTAAATGAAGACATAATTGATGATCCTAAGAAAACTTAAAACCTTTTTTCCTACATTTTTCCGTTTTTAGAGGCCAATCTCAGTTATAATAGAATGTTATTTGCTGACTGTTACCTAATCTGATTTATTTTATCTATGTTTCTGGACTCGGGGTAAGTTTCAGATAAGGATACATGTCCAACACGGGTGTACTTAGTTATTCTAAGTTTTATTCATATATATGAAGAATCACACTATCATACCGGTGTCTAAATATGTGTCAGACATATGTGTGAACACGAATACTTTAAAAAAAATAAAAAGTCCGTGTAACATAGATTTTTAAAGCTCCGATGTTTGGGTCGGTGTCCTCGGAGACGATTGTTTTTCAACCGTAGCCTCCATATTTACATATTCTAAGTAGGAGCTACAATTTCTGGCGGATGTGCGGATGAAGAGCTAGTTATGCCGGTGTTTCAGGGACAGAGCAAGAAGTCTAGGCATTAACTTTACCCCTTTGGAGGTGATTATAAAGGATACAGGCGAAAGCTTGAAGGAGAAGAACTTTAGTGGCTGAATTAGACCTGACCTGTCAATTTGTATATTCGTATCATGTTATATATTTTGTCATATCATAATCGTGTTAAAGATATCTTATTTTGATTCGTTAATAATTTGTACTATATAGATTTCGAGAGATCATATTGTGTTCATGTATATTTTTTATATTATGTCTCAATTAATTTTCCATGTCGTGTTCATATCTGCTGTATTGGCTGCTGTTCAAGTTATTGTCATGTTTTTAAGCCTTGTAATGGTCAACTGTAAGTCGGGATATGTACAATAAACCCGTTAAGGGGAGTTAAAAGTGTTAAGTGAAAGTGTGAATTTCGGGGTTAAAAAAAAAGAAACATTAAGTAGCATTTGGAATTTTAGATTTAAAAAAATAGTATGAGGTGTATAATAAACACATTTAAAAATGTACCCATAGAAAGTCAAAAATTTCTTAATATGTGTCTTAGATGTTGTAATTTGGATTAAAAGAGGGAAGATTGATTAGGGTCAAAGTAATATTTAACAGTTGTTTGTATACAAAAGTAAGTTACTTTTCTTCACCTAAACAAAAATAATTACTATGGTAATCTCACATGTTAATTTTCCTGTCTTAACGTTTTAACTTGCCATTCTCTAATATGTTAGAGCTTCAAATATATGCTTCAAATTTTTATAACTCAACGCTTAACTATATGAAATAATTTTGACTTCAATTTTTTTTTTTTTTTACCCTTGTTATAAAAAGAATGTGAAATGTTACTTTTAGAGTTTACTTGGGCAAGCAAATTAAAGTTAAGCTCAGTTAATAAAAGTAAAAATTTACAAAATCTTTAATAAGGGAAAACAACAAAATTAACCCTGTGGTAAATTTTTAAAATTTTGACCCCGTGCAAACTTTGGATTCGTCACGGCAGCAAACTTTTCACAGCTTGTTTCAAGGTTAAATAAAATGTTAAAAAGAAAACTACACCGACTCACTAGCCAATTGTAGCTTGAAAAGGTTAAAATAATGACTAACTTCTACCCATTAAATCTTGTTTTAACTAGAGTTTTCTTCGTGTCAACTCTTACACAATTTTTTTTTTTTTTTGAGTTTGGGTATGTTTAGTTCGATTCAAAATATTATTTAATAAAAAAATTTATTTTTATCTAAATTTTGATTATATAAATATTAATATTTAATAATTTTTTTATTTTTTGTTATTTTAAATAGTGTTTAGGCTTCCAAGTTAGGAAGGGCCCTATTCGGGTATGGTCAAGAAAAATGAAAAAGAATTCGGATCTTGATCTAATCTAAACCATAGACACCTTTAGTTTTAACAACCATTCTGTTATAAATATTTTGTTTTGAATAAAGAGAGAAATTACTAGGAGCAAAAATAGTAAAAGATTTAGGAGTTTAGTTAAATTTGAAGTTCAAATTTTAAAATCCAAAATTCTTTTTTTTTTCTTAAGATTACTGCCTTTTTGCATTAAAAAATAATAAAAACATTTACCCAGGTTTAAATTAATCCATTTATTAGGAAAAGCTTTGAAGTGTGGAAGTAAACATAGTTTCAAATAGTCTAAGGTACACTTAAATTCCGAAGAGGTTTAAGTAATAACTGGAGATTTTTGTTTAAAGAATTGGAGACATCTAGCTTTAATCCTTGGGTTTCTATACCATCATTCTTTTCTTCTAATTTTCAGAAAGAATGTGGCTTGTTTCTGGAAGATATATATGTATATGCAAGAGAAAACACACAAAAATTCAAAATAACTTGTAAATAAAGATAACTAGTGTTGTATTTGAAGTTATCAAGCATATCTATTATTCTAAATACATCATTTAAAAATCAAATATTTAATGATATTTTTTATTTTTTTTATATTTTTATTAAATAATATTTATTTATTTAAATTTGATATGAATTTTAAATCGATCTATGAGTCAAAGTATGAATCAATCATTTTAAATGCATCATTTAAAAAAAATTAAAATAAATATTAAAATAAATATTGTTAAACTTTTTTCATGATCGGCTGGAGTATCAATCCTAAACTGACCTTCAAGTTAACATGTGGATTAATCCCTTTCAATAAACTTCTAAATTAAAATAAAAATAATTAATAAAATAAATTTTTATTTTATTCTTTTAGCAAATTTGGTATGGATTCTAAATTGATCCGTAAGTTAATGTGCAGACCAATCCTTTAAATACATCATTTAAAAATAAAATAAAAATAATTAATAAGATAAAAATTCCTTATCAAGGAGTGGACCTCCATTGTTTGTTTTCTAAGACAGAAAACATCAAGCATCAAATAAAAATAAAGGTAAAAGGGTAATTACAATCTCCTTATTAATAATTCTAATAATTGCTATTTTCTTCTTATTTTTTCGGTTTTACTCTTTTTTAATAATTATCAATCTATTTCTCCTTTTTTGGAATTTTCCCTTTTAATATTGCTAGATGAAAATAGCCTTATAAATTTAAAAACTACACCTTTAAGTCCTAAGGACTTACCAATCATATATTGTACAGATTAGTTAGGTATTCGGAGGAACACACGGAAACTCTATTGTTCACTTAGGTGTTATTTGATAAACTGAAAAAAAAAATATTGAAAATTAAATACTGAATTTTTAGTATTAAATTTATAAGTACTAAATCGTATTATAAATATTATTTGGTATAATATTGAAAATTACGTACTGAATATAATTATATTATTGGATGATTTTAAACGTTGATTCTTGAAAATTATTAATTTTAATTTTAATTTTAATTTTAATAATGTTTTATATCATTATGGAGAAAAAATTAAATATTTAATTTAAATATTTCATCTCTTATAATTAAAAGATAGATAATTTAATTTAAATAAAATTTTTAAAAAATAAAACCGATTCAATCCATTCTACGTTAAGTGATAAGTTTGGGAAAGAGTTTTTGAAATTTGGAACCAATTTGATATGATCCGAATTACTGTTTAAATAATAAAAAATTAATTTTTATTTAAATTTAATTTTAAATATTCATAGAAAAGTATTTTTTTATCTTTTATTTTTTATTTTTGTTTTGAAAATGATACAAGATTTTGAATAAATCCAAACTCAATTTAACTTAATTTTTTTTTAAAAAAAAGTTGAAATGCGACCCATATTTCAAGATATTACAAATTCAATAGCTTTTTAAATTTTTCTTTCACATCAAAAGTTTTTAGCTCTTTAGTAAGTTGTTCTTTTTCTAATTTAGTTTTATATTTTCTTTTTTACCAGAGGCAAATTTTTGCACATTGTAAATTTAATATATTTGAAAAAGAATTCATCATATAAGTTTTCGGAACTAAATTATTTTTTAAATTATTATTAATTAATTCATTATTTAAACAAAAAATATATTATTTAAAAATTAAAAAATTAAATATATATATATATATAGCATGTAATATTAAAAACTAATTATTTGTAAACTTGTGTATCATATTTATTAAATTTTTATTATTTATTAAATATATAGTATTCTTTTCATATTTTATTGGATCAAAATTATCGAGATTAAATTTCATCAGTAATCACCCTCACCATCATTTTACGGTGACTTCGATGGGTAATTCATCATTTCCCTTTTGGCTTTTCTTTTTGAAAAAAAGGATCACTCAAAACTCGTTGGTTAACTATTGCACCTTTTTTAATCAATTTTGATGATTAATATGTTGTTATTTCTATTTTCACTCTCAAACATAAGCATATCATAAACTCTAAGTGAAAATACTTTTTGTTTTTTAATATAGTAAGATTTGGAATTAAACATAATAGTTATTTGAAGATTGTGACTCTTTTTCATTTTTTTTAACTCATTTGGTTTATTTACACAATAGAAGAAGAGACAAACCCTTTCATTTCCTTCAATGATTAATCTCTGATTTGCTTAAATAAGATCTTAATTATTTTTAAAATAATCTTAATACTAAATATATAAGTGTAAATTATACAATTTTAATTTTTGATTCGATGTTTTTAACCGTAATGGATCGGAGGAGAGTCAATTTTGTGAAGAGCGTTGAAATTGAACGACTGTGAAAGAGGAAGTCAAAGATTTACGTTGCGACATACGTAAGGGGAAAACAAACAAAAATAGCCGACGTGACTTGGCGTGTGATTTGGGAAACCCAAAGGCCAAACGCTTTCGGCTTATTATTATATATTTGGTGCGGGCTTCTAAGTTGAAGATATTTAACAATCAATATGCAATTATATATTTGTCCTAAGAAAGCCGGCTATGTATATGCATTAATTCCTCTAAAATCATTTTACCCAATATATATATATATATACATAGAAATTGTTTTCAAATGTCAGACTTTACTACTTAATTCATTTGTCATAGATGTTTGCTTTTTCATATATTATACAGAGGAGGTGAATCTAGAGCTAGATTTACTCAAACGTATTTTTTATTAATTCGAGTTAATATGATTTAATTTAAATTAATATTTAATAATAAAAAATATTTTTATTTAAATTTAATTATAAAATATATAAATATTTATATATTTTTTATTTTTTATTAATTATGAATAATAAATATAAATAATTTGGACGAGTGAGCCATATTAGAGCCTAAGCAAAGAATTTAAAATATTTTTGAACCACAGCCAATCCCATGGACACCTCTACCTAGAGCTTAACCTAGTTAGTTCATACAATAACTTTTACAAGATAGTATTTTCGAATCTCAACATCTACAATTTATATCCCTTTGGCCTTCTTTGCACCAAAAAATATAAAATCAATTAAATTTTGTCAGCAGTTTGTCTTATGGTAGAATGTTGAACTCTTAATTCTTAACTAAAGATGAAATCCTAGCAATCTCAATTGTTAAAATAATAATAATATATAAAGGAGAGACCTATTTATATTAGTTTAAAACTAAATTAATTTTACGTACTTGTATAACTTTTTATATGATTAAGATTTTAAAAAATTATCCATTAAATTTACTAATATAATTATAATCATCGTAAATGTAACCTATTGTTATTATAAGGCTGTGGGGATTTTTTGAACACTATTTTATCATACAACAATCATCATAGTCTCAATAGTTGCATATAATATTCATTTATTTCTTAAATATTTCACACATATAAATTGTTGTATTACAAGGTGGTAAAGCTAAAAATTTAACCAAAAGTACTTATTTTTTAATTTTAGTGACTAAAGATTAAATTTTGACAATCCTAATTATTAAAAAAAAAAAGCTAAAAATTTAACAGGAGGGACTCCAACTCTATTATATTATGGTTTTGAAATAAAAAAAAATAGTTTTTCCAAACAAAAATAATGATAGCATGTAGAAAGTGTTCATAGTTTAGATGGGTTTAGATATTACCAGACCTTAAATGCTTAATTAAGCCTCACTCTGACTTAATAATTTGATCTCAAATTTTATCTAGATTAATTCATTTGACAAAATTGTACATTCTGTTCAAATAAAAACATGTATTATCCTTTTTAAGATACAAATTATATAATATATAATAACAATATATAACATTGGAATATAAAAACAATATTTATTATATAATATAAACTATACTCGAGTTTTGAAAGTTAAAATCAAACCCCAAAACATTCGTTTTAACATGACGAGTTTCAAATTTTTGTCCAAACCCTTTTATTATCAGGTGCATGTTCAAGTTTAGATGAATAATACAACCTATAAACATTTCTAATTATATGATAAATAATGTAGATTTTATATGTCTAACTCGATTGATTCAAATCACTATATATTTTTCAAGTTATTTTTCTGATCCCTTCATCATTTGTGCACTTAATGACTCAATATAAATATTTTAGTTCACCAAATTGATGAGGCACTTTACATGAATTTAATAATACCTTGAGACTTTTTCACAAATAGTCATTAATAGTAATATTAATTATTAGTGGAGACTTTTACACAACTTTCTTCCCCTTCTTTGCTTCTTTGAATTTTCACTCCATTATTTTTTTTTTCCTTGTATGTAGAATTCATTTTATATTGTTTGACACTCTCTTTCAACCAATTAAGTGTCAAATAAAATTTCAAAGCCAAGTAGTTTAGACTAATTTTTCACCACTTGATACTAAATTTTATTATAGCCAACATTAAAGTATCCATATTAAAATAAATAAAACATTAATAAGAATGTTAAAATCAGTTGTTAAGGTTTGGTGGATTTGTCTGCTTAGTTACAAACACCAAATAAAATTAGATCATGACACACCCATAAAAGTGGGTAAAAAATATATATATAAAAAAAAGCATAGGTAAAAATAAGAAGTGAGTGAAATAAAAAAATATAAGTGAAAAAAAATACTTAATTATATATAATATTTTTTAAATAAAGAAAAAATAAGGAATAGTTAGAAGTAATTTTTTTTAAAGAAAAAAACTAAATTACTTATATAACTCCATTAATATATTATCTGGATTTAATAATATTATTTTTGTCATTTTTCACTGAATTGATATCATTTGACTCGTGACACTAAGCTCAATAAAAAATTTCATATTAGTAGAGATAACAGAAAAAATTCCCAAATTGCAATCAATTTTGCATACTATATTTTCCCAAATTACTCTTTCAAATATATAGTTTTGCATGTTAAATTGTTGTTTTGGTTTTATGTTTTGTCATAGGAAATTAATTAATTAACTAATCAATTATGGTTGTTTTCCTATCCAATTTTATTTTTGAAGCAAGTTATTTTTCCAAATAATGATATTAAAGTTATTCATAAGTTTGTAGTCTTTTTTATCTTTTCATAAAAAAAAAAAAAAATTTTAAAAGTAGGCATATAAGTGAAATAATTATAAAAATGAATATTGTAAATAATCATTGATTAAAAGAAAACATATTTTCAATCTTGACTATTTCTTTGCAAACTTTGTAGTTAATTATCCTTTATTAAAAAAAAAAATCTTACTTAGATATATGCTTATAAATTCTTTTTATGAAACTTATACATTGTATTTTATGCAACCTGCAAATGCATATGATTGCTAAGAAAATTTCATTGCTTTATTTTAAAGTTGAATTACTTATAATTAAAAACCCTTTAACTTTGTAGACAATGGACATGACAATGACTGTCTACACATGTTACTATCTCATTTTTTTAGTATCAGTTCCGTAAATACAAACGGAATTCGAATTATTGAATGAGTTAAAATATTAAACACGAATGTGATACATAAATTAAATAATTATATTAATCTTGTTTAAATGTATCATCTCGTACTTATTATATTATTTTTATTTTTATTTTTATTAAACGTAATATATTTTCGTATTATATCTAAAATTACTTAATATAGTAGGTACATGTAGTTTAGTAATTTTTGTTCTATAAAACTATCGAGAGCATGCCAAGATGACATGTTCTCAAAGGGAAAATACGTGTTGTGCCCCAAGCATTATTATTATTATTATTATTATGCCTTTAATTTCCTAAACATCAATCCAGATACACTGTATATAAAGAGGCTTCCATTCAGTCACATTTTCTAAGCTAAATATATCCTATTCCTTAATCTTTCAGCTCTTTTCCCATAATACAAACAAAGGTTTCAAATTCAAAGCCTCTCTAATTAATCTTTCTTCTTTGTTGCTTTAATTGCAATAGAACTGAAACGAAGTTATGAATATGCAGGTATTGTTGTCTTTTGCAGGGATCGAAGATGGGGAGATTGCCTTGCTGCGACGAAAATGCGGTGAAAAAAGGGGCATGGACGGCTGAGGAAGATCGTAAACTTGTAGATTACATAGAGAAACATGGGCATGGAAGTTGGAGATCGCTTCCGAAGCTAGCTGGATTAAACAGGTGTGGAAAAAGTTGCAGGCTTCGATGGACTAATTATCTCAGGCCTGATATCAAGAGAGGAAAGTTTTCTGAGGAAGAAGAACAAACCATTATCAATCTTCATGCAGTTCTTGGCAATAAGTAATCTCTCTTTGTTTTCTTTTGTTTAATTATTTGACCTGTTTCAAAGCCAACCTGCAGCTAATAAAAGCGTTAATGAGCCGGGTTGTTTTTATTAAGCTTCGGGTCCAATCGGGTCTAAGACAATCTAAAAGCTTATACATTACCTAAAATCGGATCTAATTAATTCAAATTATAAAATACTTTATCTAAACTCAATCTTATACGAGCCGAACTTACTGGGCCAAGCAGACTGTTCGGTATATGAACTGGTCTACTAAACAACAGCCCTTAGCTGATATATGTTTTAACTTGGCAGGTGGTCTGCAATGGCAAGTCATCTCCCTGGAAGAACAGATAATGAAATTAAAAATTTCTGGAACACCCAACTGAAGAAGAAGCTTCTCCAGAGGGGTATCGATCCGGTGACTCACAGGCCAAGAACTGATCTCCGGATACAGCTGCATGCTGCTGCCAACTTGAGTAACCTAAATGCTCTCAGTAACCTATATGCTCTCACCTGGTTGCATTCGGATGTTGCTCAGCATCTTGCCAAAATCCATTTGTTGCAAAACCTAATGAACCTTTTATCACGGCCAACTTTTCTGGAAAATAATCCTCAGCTATTTGAACTCCCTGGAATAAATTCTCAGCTCCATTTCGGCTTTGCCTCACATGAACTTACACAATTACAGTCAAATTTTCTGAATCAACCTCAGTTCAGTGAATATCATGATCAGCCAATGGAAGACTCGAAATTTTGTTCCAGCAACAATGATCAATTTGCTTCTTCTTGCTCTTCATCTCCTGCAATTGATCCAACTTCAACTACAAAACACCTCCCAGCATTAGTTCCAGCCTCACCCCAAAATCGACCAACCACAGTTTATCAAACTGAAAACAAGATTAACACGGATGATATCTTTAACCCGTCATCATCTACTTCAACCCCCATTGAAGTTTGGGAAGATCTTATGGATGACGAAGCAAGTGAATCTTACTGGAGAGACATTATAGAGTAAGTATATACGTTTCTATATATATATATATATATATATATATATGTATATAAATATAGATATATATGCCATTATTAAAAATTTTCTGATGAATAAACACTTTGTTCATATATTTATGACTTTTTTTCCTTTGATTTGTAGCCAGGCATCGTCACAATCATGGTCCATCTGTTAGTTAAATGGAGCTATTGGATTGAATTATATCAAGAGTTTGCTTTGATAGCTATTACATATTACTCAGTTAAGAATTGGTTTTTCATTATATTTGAATGTAAGGAACAAAAAATAACACAGTCCAAGTTCCATTGTGTGAAGAAAAAAATAATCAAAGTTATTATGTATTCGGTGTATCTCTTTTATTTTACAGTTTAATTCGTCATACCACCTTGGATTTTAGAGATATATATATATATATATATATTATTTCAAATTGTTTAAGAAAAAATATTTCATTCATTGTTAGTGGAAATTTTAGATTTTTCATATAGATTAATAGAATGATGCTCAAACCTTTTAAGGTATATTAAAGAATTTAAAGAAAATAACAAAAAAAATAGAAATGACATGTGGTAATAGACTTGCTCAAGGTTAGGGCATCACGCCGGACTTGGATTGGCTTGGGTCAAGCTTACATTGACCTGAATCATTTTTTATCTAATAAAAATAATTTTTATTTAAATTTAATTAAATAAATATTAACAAAAAAATAATATTTTTAATATTTTTTAAACAATAAATTTGGTTTACGAGTCAAGTAATTAGATTCTTAACCCTAATTGTGAAATTAAAAAAAATTGATTACTAACGAATAAAAAACAAACTTTTTGTTTAATTACATTTTCTTAATAATTAATCATAAATTACATATCAAATGATTTGATTAATTGGGAAACTTACTAGTTAAATACAGGCTTATTTTTAATCTTAATTTCTGCAATTCATTGAATAGTTGTTAATTACGCACATTTTCTTTCAAGGAGGAAACAGGCAAAAGGCTGCGAGTGAATATAAAACAAATTAGTTGTAATTAGTTTTTGGACACAAAATTTATAAGTGAAAGTGACATAATTTTTTTCTTGATAAATTGGATGTAAGGGGTTTGATATTGGATATATAAAAGGGACAAATTCATGGCAAACTCGTAATAATATTTGACAATCACAAATCCGAGAACATTCGATCGAGTTTGGATATAATTTTTAATAATTCGAATCGATTTATATTGAATTACTCTATTCATAATTTATTTAGATTTAAATATAAATGTATCTAAATGTTAATATAAAAATGATATTTAATATTTTTTAACAACAAAATGAACCTATAAATCGAGTTAAAGTCAAACCTAAATAAGAAATTTTTTTTAAAAAATCAAGTCATGACCTAATCCATCTATGTTTTTATTTGAAAATGTGTCTCTCTAATGAAGATCATGAACAATGACACTTCAAATAAATGAATGAAATAAACAAGTGAGCCCAAAAAAAAAAATGATAAAAGCATTGTTGCAAACTAATAAATAGTTATATCTGCCTCATGATAAAAAAGTCAGACCATTTGTTACTCGTTAGGTAAGACTATTTCCACTACAAAAACCTAACAGTCTTTCTCTTAATTGCTATTTCTTAGAATAATAAGAGCTATACTATCTAAATTGGAGGGAGAGTATCAAATACGAACATATATTCAATACAAGATATTTAATTTTTTAAAAATTTTCATATATTTGGAGGAAATACTATACTCATATTTAAATTTTATCGGACATAGATATCGAAAAATATATTTTAAAAAAAATAAAAAAATCATTGTAACATAGGTGAAGCGTGTTGCTAAGATAAGACCATCAAGTTGGTATCTTTGTTTACTTGTTGGAAAATGTTGGCAATATATTATGAAAGTTCTAGTAATTTCAAACTTAAGATTAATTGAATCTTTATTTGCCTTAAGAGAGAAGGGAAAGATGAAAATTAAAAACAATAATAATTATTATTTAGTGATTTTCTAAACAGAGATAGGTATAAGAGAGCTTTGGGAGAAATCCCTATTTACAAGCTAGCCTTGGCCAGGAAGGGACTTGATGATACTTATAGTAGGTATCCTATTTGACCTTTGGAAAACAACTAGCCCTTACCTACCGTGCCTATATATATATCTTGCAAATATATATGTATCACTATTTAAGGATAAAAATGTATTAAACGTTGATATTCGAACCTCAAAATTACTGAATATCATTTTTTAAAAAT
>JBBYHM010000013.1:8904441-8914930 GCA_038381775.1 Adansonia rubrostipa
TTCTTGCTAGGATGGCTTTGTTCGATGTTTTGATGGTGCTAAAATTTTTAGCTAGCTGTTAGTGCCACTTTTTCCTCTATTTTTTTCACCTTGAAAGTGTTGTAAAATGTTCATAATACTTTATCGAAAAATTAGGTTAAAATAGGAGTTGAAGACATTTCAATTCTAGGTCATATTGGATGCACTAGGTGCATGTATTGATTATGCCACCTTATTTTTATTCTTATGACCTTGGTCTGGCATCCATGGCAGCAATTTGATTTATTGTATTTCCAAAGGTTAAATGGGAGGAAGATAATAATGCTTGAGTTGAATCAAGATAGCTAAGATAGCCATGATGGAGTAGACTCTTAGTTAAACTAGAACTCCTTGAGAGGTTGTCCTATTAAAACTCTTACATATTATCAAACATCTAATTGTCCAATTGGATTAATTTTCTTAAATTGTTTAAGATATGATTGGATAATTGAAATTCAATTAAATTGTTTAATTCAAAAATTATTTTATTGAAATGATTAATCCTACTTGGAGTATGATTTGTTGTAATGTTATTAAAATAAATGTTAATCATGTAAGAAAATTATTTTCTTAATTAAATTAAATGTGGATCAATTAGTGACTTTCAAAAATTGGAAATTACTTTCCTAAATGGTTTAGGAAATATTACATGCTAAATGGTTTGTCCAAATTAGAATAAAGTTATCTAAAAGTTAGATAATATCCTAATGAAGACAAACAACCTAGAAGTTAGGTAAAGTTCAAGTTAATATCTTAAAATGTTGTTTTTGGGAAACAAGTTTCCTAAATGGTTTGGGAAATATGAGATGCATAATGGTTTGTCCATATTAGGAAAAAGTTATATAAAAGTTATATAATGTCCTGGTTAAGATAAATAACCTAAAAACTAGCATAAGGATGATTATGGACAAGACCTTAGTATGACTAGGTTATGGATGGTTAAAAATTTTTTTGGTATTTATTTTATAAATAGGGTTTGCAAACCCTGCCTTCTCTTTTAATTCTAGGTTGTAAATTCTAACTCCCAATAAATGTAACTCAAGGTTTCTTACTGAGATATGTAACTGTTATATAGGACTTGAAGATATAGATTTAGGATAAGATCAAAATTTATGTAAATACAAGATGTAAAGAAGATGGCGCCAAGAAGAAAGGGCCAAGGAGATCATCATCAAGACTTGCAAAGACCTAGTATGTTATCCTTAGGAATTTGACCAACTAGTTTCCTAGTGGCTTAAGGAAACTAGATAGATAAAGTCCATAATCATCCAAGTACATTGCATGTTTTAGATTTATTTTTGCATTTACATATATGTGATGTGTTATTGAATAAATGCTAAGCATGCTAATCAAACAAAGCAATGAGACATAAGATAAATGATAAAAATCCCTCATAAAATATTGAGTCCATACCCAAGCATGATCAGACGCCTTCCATCAATCATAACAAGATACCAAAGTTCCAATCGTGGGAGACTTGTTGAGCTATCACTAAGGTCCCTGCCATATGAGTTACTTGAGTTATGAATAATAATCTTATTTAACTAATGCTATGTTGTCCGGATGTTACAAACTTGATCACATAACATTAGAAGTGGTTTTTAGGTAAAATACATATGATGTAATTAGGGAAAAAGTTATCCCCTAGTTAATCTAGGAGTTGCATTGTGATGCAATTGGTAACCTATGTTATCTACCTAATTAGTTCTTTCATGGTTTGTTAGGCTATCCCCAAGGCCATGGAAGGATGAAAGGGTTGCCTAGCTTATTAAAAAGATTTAAACATTGAACTTTTCATATTATAATTGAAGGCTATAATGTTGATAAAATAATGAGGACAATCATTAAAGTTGTAAAACCTTAATGATTGAAATTACAAATTATTAACTATAAATTTTTTTGTTCATAATGTAAATAAACATAAGATGACTAATTGACTATCGTTAAGTAGCATACATGATGCTAAAAAGCTCAATAGGCCAGACTCCATTGACGAGGCCTACATTAAATGGTATATCCAAGAATAGCCCACTAGATCAAGGGCAGTTTATCAAGTTGATATTGATAGCCTTAATCAAGCCACATTATGATGATGGCTAGTATGATGCCTAAACTAAGAAAAGAGCAAATAGCTATTTAAGCTCATTAAATTATCTAAAACCTTACGAAATTGTTCTACAAGATAATCATAATGAGAGATTTGACATCCCTAAGGAATTACTCCTTTATGTTAGTGGCATGATCGACACTCATGTAAACACTAATTGGAGAAAGCCCGTAGAACATAATGACCTTGCAATGATAATAATGAGTTATGATGATAAGATCCTTAAGCATTAAAGCTGTGCTTTTAAAAATGTTGCTAATTTTTATATTGTCAAGATTGGGTATTGACAATGCACAAAAACTTGTATATGCTAGCCTTAATGCATTAAATGCATGTTACTCATTGATCTTATAGAAGTTAAAGTATATGACATACTCGAGGATAGTAAATAGGTGCTTATTTGGTGAAAACATGTTCACTGAACATGGCCTAAATGAGTACTTCATTTGGTATCAATCATTCAAGTGTTCATGGAAAATGTTCTCATGTGCTAGTCGTGTATATCAGTTTTTTAACTTGAGAGACCAAGTCATCTTGTGAAAGAAAAATTTGAGCTCATGCCTACCGATACAAGCATAAAAATTTAATCAGAACTACACAATGCAACATCCAAATTTTCTTAGGATCTTCAAAAGAGATGTACATGTGATCAAATAATAATTTTAAACATAGAGCTGATAAAAATCATAAGCATGCTAATCCCTTCACAAACGCAACATAGGTTACTTACTATGATCTCTTCTTGAGGCCCAAGTTGCACAAGTGTCCTGCCTCTAACGGTAATCCACACAGATTCTTATTGGTGGTTCTCCAATGCTAGCTAAAAGGCTTCTTAAGCTTCAAGCAAAAGATATGTTACCAATAGGAATAAATCTGATGTGATTCGAGAATGATTCTTTTAGCTATTGCACTAAAGAGAAAGAGAAATAACTTTGTAAAGAAGCAGCTATTTTTTGTAGATGCCAATAAACGGATCTAAAAGTCACAATTCTTGATTCTGGTTGATTCCATTTAAATAAAGAACTAATTTCCTACCTTGATAGTGATAAAAACACTTTGAGATCAATTTAAATTCCAATCAACACAAAAGAGGCTTAAGAAAGCAAGGATTTTAGGATTTGACCAATTTCATAATTTTTGTGAAAAACTAATCTCTCAATGCTAGAAAACTACTTTTCTCTTTTGTTAGGTTAAGAATAATTCAAGAACACTTAGAAAAACTATGAAAATGCAAAATGAGCTTAGAAAATCATAGGTGCTATGCCAAACCCCTTAGAGAAGTCTAAAGTTGGTTCCTAGGGTTTTCCCAATGCTTGTAATCAGCCAAACAAGCTTTAATAATGTATTCAAATACACTCTAGGCTAGCTTAGGCTTGACTATTGGGTCAACTGAGCCTAATATTAGCAAAACTAAAAGGCGACCCCACTTTGGAGTGTTTTTTGAGCCCAATTGAAAACCATTTTAATTAGCTTATCCAATATTGGGCCCAAATAGTAACTTATTAATATTTTAATCCAATAGCACACCAAGGATAATTGTTCCATACACCAAGCCCATTAGCAAGCCCAACTTGGATTAGTTCATAACTAAACTCCATTAACTTGATAATTAAAACTTTTAGCCTAACCTCTTAATTTATATGTTGGATAGTTTAATTCTTAATTAAATTTTCTAACCCAAGTAAAATAATTTTACCCATGTAAATAATATTAAATGATTAATTAAATAATTATCAAATAATTATTTAATTTTTTAAATATAGTTATTTGGCTTTATTTAATAAAATCCCAAAATCATATCTACAGTAGATATTATCTTGATAAGACATCTTTATCTTTACTGCCATAGTAAGACATCTCTAATAGATTTTATATCTAATTTATGTCTTAAATTATTCTTAATTGAACTAATTCAATCATGGTTTTATTCCCAGGGATCATCTTATTGCACGTAACTCATTAACCTTCCATCATAATGGCAATAAATATAATTACTAATTAAGTATATTTATATTTGTAGACTAAGATTGGCCTCTAGCAAGGTGTTATGGTTGTCCGACATGTAAGAAGAAGCAATATGACCTCCTCACGAAACCTTTTACTAACCAGCCTCATAGTGTACTTTAGTTCTTTTACCAAATATCCTATAAAGACCTTGAGCATGGTGCTATGTCTACTCATGTATCAATCTATATTAGTTTTTACAACTTTTGGTTAACCTCATGAATTTAGAGAAATAATTTCTCCTAAATTCATCATGTGTCGGCTAACAACTTTATCAAGTTAACCAAAGCTAGAAACATATGAGATATGTTTCCAATGTCACTCGAAGTGGTGAATCCTTTATGGATCACTCATCCACCTTCATATAGTTCATGCCATACCTAAAGCCACCTTACCATAAGCGTACATCTATTGTGGATCCGCTCATGACGGAATGAAAGCATGACACTCCTCACACAAGATGACCTAGCATCACAAGTTTGAGGCCCAATATACACGATTAGCACATGAGAACATATTCCATCGACACTTGAGTGACTTATACCAAATAGAGTTCTTATACAGGCCATGTTCAGTGATTTTGTTTCCATAAAACAAGCACCTATATCCTATCCCTACGTATCTCTATACTTCAACTTCTATGAGATCAATATGCATTAAATGCATAAAGACTTAACATATGCTAGCTTTTGTGCATTGTCAATGCCCTATCTTAATAGTATTATGACTAGGAATATTTTTAGAAACACGACTTTGATGCGTAAGAATCTCATCATCATAACTTGTTACTAACTTTGAAAAGTTATTATGTTTCATGGGCTTCATCCAGTTAGTGTTTGCATGATTGTCAATCACACCACTAACATGAAGGAAAACCTTAAATTACAAGCATAAATGATTGGCTTGCATTATTAACTATCATATACCTCATCTGATTAGCTCTAGGAATACACCAATATTTCCTACTTGCATTAAGCCAATTGTTAATGCCTCAATGCCAAACTAATTTAATTAGCAATTATGTCTCATTTTGGCCAAAGCTTTACTATTATCATAAGCATTTGTTTCAGTTACATTCGTGATAATCTCATTATCAAAGTCATTAACTAGTTGAATCACAACAAGACCCAAATTCCAATCATATGGCTCAATGGTTACCTTAATAGCTACTAGGAATCTTTTATTAGCTAATGATCCAAATATCACTCCTTTTGTAAGCCTTAACAAAAGAGTTTGTTCATAACCTATGGGTTATAAATATGCAATCCTCTCTATTTGGGAACATTTCCAAATAATTGCATTTTTAACATCATGGTTATTTATCATTAAGTCAAATTATGATCTTTAACTTTTAAAGAATCATAAATGCCTCTCACTAAATCCAACATGTGTAGATTTAAAGTGAATTAGATTCGAAGACTATTTTTTGAATCCTATAAGTTATAGGACATTTAGTATTCTTAATACTATTGTATGTGTATGTTTGACAATAATATGACCATAGCATAGAAGAAATTCTATGATTAATAATTTAAGCAATGAGGATTGAATCTAAGCTCAGCATCGAACACCAATAATCATCTTTAATTAGCATGTAAATGTCAAAAGTAAGCATCTAATGTTTACGAATAAATCAAGAATATGTTTCACAAACACAAATAAACAAGGCAAGCTCTGATCAAGATCAACAAGGTTGCTTTTGTCTGTGGTCCATCTTCACTACTCTTTTCATTTAGCCTTTACAATATGTCATACTTATTTAAGCACCAACTTCTAGGTATCATAGACCAAAAGAAGTGAATTAATCTTAGTGTATATCTATGAAGTTTCCTTCTTCTGATCAAATCAAAATATTCCTTGCAATCTTTATTCTAGTAATCTATCTTACCATAATGTTGGCATATTTCTTTATCATTTCCTTGGTCTTTCTTCAAAAGAAAGTATATGGCAAGGCATAGATCATTACTCATCTAAAGTGGTTAAGTTTTGAAATACATCATATCATATGAGGCCTAATTAGACTATTTTCTAACATCTTGCTTAGGAAGAATTCCTTTGGGATGTCAAACCTCTCATTACGATTACCTTTATAGAATAATTTTGTAAGGTTTTAAATGATTTCTTGAGCTTAAATAGCCAATTGGTCCTTTTGGAGTTCAGGGGCCATACTAACTATCATCACAATATAGCTTGATCAAGGTCATCAATATGAATTTGATAAACTGCCCCTAACCTTATGGGCTATTCTTGCCTATGCCTTTCAATGTGGGACTAGTTAATGGAGTCTAGCCCATTGAGCTTATTAGCATCACATTGCTACTTAGCGATAGACTATTAGTCATGTTATGTTTATATCCATTATAAACAAAAAAATTTTTGTAGTTAATAATTTGCAATTTCAATCATTAAGGTTTTACAACTTTAATGATTGTCTTCATTATTTTATTGACTTTATAACCTTCAACTATAATATGAAAAGTTTAATATTTGAATCTTCTTAATGAGTTAGGACCCCTTTTCATCCTTTTATAACCTTGGGTTTGCCCAATAATTCATAAAAGAACTAATTAAGCAGGTGACATAGCTTACCAGTTGCATCTCTATGCTACTCTTAGATCAGTTAGGTACTAACCCTTTACCCAAATGCATCATATATATTTCACCTAACCATCGCCTCTAATGCTATAGGGTTAAGTTTCTAAGCATCCGAATAACACAGCTTTAGTCGAGTAAGATTCATTAATTATAACTTAAGCAACCCGGGCAGAAGGGACCTTAGGGATAGCCTAATAAATCCTTGCTGCTGGAACTCAGGTATCTTGTTATAATATAATGGAAGGCATCATATCATGCTTAAGTATTGACTCAATAATTTTATGAGGGATTTTTAATCATTTAACTTAGGTCTCATTACTTTGTTTGATTAACATGCTTAGCATTTATTCAATCATATTTCACATATATCTAAATTCAAAAATAAATCTAACACACGCAATCTACAAGGATGATTGTGGACTTAATCTATCTAGTTTCCTTGAACCACTAATAAACTAGTTGGTCAAATTCCTAAGAACATCATGCAAGGTTTTTGGAAGTCTTGATGATGATTTCCTTAGTCTTTTCTTCTTGGCAAGAACTTCTTTACATCTTGGATTAACATAAATTTTAATCTTAATCTAAACCTATAAGTTCTATGTAACTATTACATATCATTGTAAGAAACCTCAAATTACATTCAAGGAGAGTTAGGTGAGAAGAGAATTTACAACCCAATGTTAAAAGAGAAGGCAGGGTTCACAGACACTATTTACAAAATAAATACCAAAAGCAAAATCCAACCATCCATAACCTAGTCTTACTAAGGTCTAGTCCATAATCATCCTCATGCTATCATAATCATATTATAAGCATGAATTAATACAAGCACAACCAATATCACTTGTTGATCTTGTATGTCCTTTGCATAAACTTCTTTAAACAATTTGAGATGATTTATCAAATTATTTAGTAATTTTGGTTTTTAATTAAATTTTTTTAATTAAACTTCTAGCTTTTAGGAAACTTGTCTTAAACTGTTTACCTACCTTTTAGGTTGTTTGTCTTAATTAAGACATTATCTAACTTTCAAATAATTTTGTCTTAATTTGGACAAACCATCCATTTTAGGAAACTTGTTTGGAAAACAACATTTTAAGAGATTAAATTGGAAGTTAGATTGTTTGTTTTCATTTAGACATTATCTAACTTCTGAATAACTTTGTCTTAATTCAAACAAACTATTTAACATATAATATTTCCTAAATCATTTAGAAAAGTAATGTCATTTTTTTTGAAGTCTAGGTAATTGATCCATAGTTATTTTAATTAAGAAAATGATTTTCTTACTTGATTAATATTTATTCTAATTAGATTAGAACATATCCTAATTGTATTAGGATTAATCATTTAAAATAAATATATATTTCAATTAAACAATTTAATTGAATTTTAATTCTATGCTTATTATATTATCCCATTCATATCTTAAACAATTTAAGAAAATTAATACAATTGGATAATTAGGTGTTTAATAATAAGTAAGAGTTTTAATGGAACACAACCTCTCAGGGAGTCCCAGTCCAACCAAGGCCTACTCGATGCATGGCTATCTTAGCCATCCTAATCCAACTCAAACATTATTGTCTTCCTTCCACTAAACTTTTGAAAATGCAACAAATTTGCAGCAACTATTCACTGCCATGGATGCCGCATCAAGGTCCTAAGATGAGAGATAATAATGATGCATGCCTTAGGCACACCTAGGCACCCAGTACGACCCATAATTGAAATATTCTCAATCTAATTTTAACCTAGATTTTTTGGCTAGTATTATGAACTTTTCATGACACTTTCACAATGAAAAAACATCAAAAAATCGTAGCAATAACTGCTAAAAATTTCAACATCATTAAAACATTGAAATAAAGTCATCTTAACAATAATCAACACTAAAACATTGGCAGATAACTCAAATATCGATTTTATTAGACAAAACATATTTTAAACTAATTAATATTGATAATAAACATGGATTAACATGTTGGAAAATTAAAAATTAAAAAGACACAATTCGTTTAATCTTTAATTCAAGGAATAGATCAAACAACATTGAAACAAACCAAAATGCTAAAAACATGTTAAAACTTAGTATAAAACTCCAGGCTCAAATACCACTAAAAGGGAAAATCCAAACTCATGCATATTGATATAGGCGTAAAAGTTTAATCAAAATTAAACTTACGTAGCAAAATTAAGTAAAGAAACACCTAGATTTCCTTAAGATCTTAGGAAAAGATGTACATGTGAGCCGATAGCAATTTGAAAACATAGATCAGATAGAAATCATACTGACTTGAGACTCATAAATCTAAGTGTTGATCCCTACACAAATACACCATAGGATTACTACAATTTCTTATTGAAGTCACAAGTAGGATAAGTGTCCTGCCTTCAATGGTAATCCATACAGATGCTTCACGAAGTCCTCATGAGGTCCAGTGGTTCTAAAATGGTAGCCAAAATGCTTTTTAAGCCTTAACCAAAAGGTATCTTTCCAATAGGTATAGATCTGATATGATCTAGGAATGATTCCCTTACCTATTGCAACAAAGAGAAAGAGAACTAGCTGTATATAGTAGTAGCCTTTTTTGGTAAATGCTAGTAAAAGGATCCAAAAATCACAATTCCTGATGCTAATTGATTCCATTAAAATAGAAAACTAATTTTCTATCTTTATAGTGATCAAAAACACTTTGAAATCACATGGAATTTTAATCGACACAAAAGAGGCTTAAGAAAGCAAGGATCTTAGGATTTGACTAATTTCACAAATTTTATGAAAAACTAATCTCTTAATACTAGAAAACCACTTTTCTATTTTTGTTGTATTAAGAATAATTCAAGAACACTCAAAAAAACCATGATAACATAAAAATAGCTTTGGGAAGCATATGTGTTGCACCAAACCCCTCAAGGAAGCCTCAGGTTGGTGCTTAGGGTTTTCCTATCTAATTAGCCATAAAAGTTTTAATAATGTATTCAAATACACTTAGGCTAGGTTAAGCCTGACTATTGGGTCATTTAAGCCTAATACTAACATACCAAAAAGGGGCCTCACTTTGGAGTGTTTCTTAGAGCCCAATTAAAACTACTTTAATTAGCTTATCTAAGATTGTGCCCAAAATGTAACTTATTAATATTTTAACCCAAGGGATGGTTATTCCATGCATTAAGCCCATTAACAAGCTCAACATGGAGTAGTTCACAACTAAACTCCATTAACTTGATAATTAGGGCTTTTAGCCTAATCTTTAATTTACATGTTAGCTAATTTTAATTGTCAAGTAAATTTCTAACCCAAATAAAATAATTTTACTTCATGTAAATAATATTAAATAATTAATTAAATAATTATCAAATAATTATTTTAATTTTTCACATACAATTATTTGTTTGCATGTAATAAAATCCCTAAACCATGTCAGTAAAAAGATAATATCTTGAAAAGACATTTTTATCTCTATAGCCATATTAAGACATCTCTAATTAGATTTTAGAAATCTAATTTATGTCTTAAATTATTCTTAATTAAAATAATTCAATTAAGACCTCCTCATTATACCTTTTATTTAAATAAGTTATATTTAATTAAGTCTTGATTTTAATCCAATAGATCATCTTATTATGTCTGACCCATTAAGCTTCCATCAATTAAGGGTATTTATATTTATAAACCAAGATCAACCTCTATCAACGCATCATGGCTACTTGATATACAAGAAAAGTTAATATGACCTCATCAAGAAACCTTTCAGTAACTAA
>JBBYHM010000013.1:8915030-8932060 GCA_038381775.1 Adansonia rubrostipa
ACCTAGTATCATAAGTTTGAGGACTAATATACATAATTGGCATATTCCATAGACACTTGAGTGACTTTTACCAAATGAGATTCTTATACAAGCCATGTTCAGTGAACTTTTTCTAAAAAACAAGCGCCCATATGCTATCTTCAAGTATCTCTATACGTACAAATTTTATGAGATCAATGAATTACATACATCAAATGCATGAAGGCTTAGCATATGTTAGTCTTTGTGCATTGTCAATACCCCTTTTGATAATATGATGACCATGAACATTTTTAGAAACACGACTTGAATGCATAATAATCTCATTTTCATAACTTGTAACTAACTTTGCAAGGCCATTGTGTCTCATAGGCTTCATCCAATTAGTGTTTACATGATTTTTCAATCATATGACTAACATGAAGGGAAACCTTGAATCACTAACGTGCAATATCAACTATTATATGCCTCATCTAATTTGATTGGCTCTAGGACATATACCAATATCTTATATGTGGAGTGTGACACTTAGATTTATCTTAAATAGGTCCAGAATGTATAGATACTTAAGGTATGGTGCATTGGGTATGATATGAAGCATATGGAGTATAAATTAGTGATCAAGAGAAGATTCACCACTCCAAGCGACATTGGAGACATGTCTCAAATGATCTTGGCTATGGTTAATTAAAAAAAATCCCCCTCCTAAGCATAATGGATTATGAGGAATAGTTCTTTATAGATTCATAATCATTAACCATGAGTTATAGGAACTAATATGGATAGAGGTTTAAGTAGACACTTTACCATGTTCAACTTTAATCTAGGATATCTGGTGAAGGGACCATAGAGCACTGATAGGCTAGTTACTGAAAAGTTTTAAAGAAGTCACACTTCATTCTATCAATATTTGAGTGATCATGATAGGTTGCTAGACCACGCTCATGATTTATGTCTATAAATAGTAGGTTATATGTTAAAACATAGACCACTATTTATATTCATTACCAACACATTGGAAATCTAGCAGTTCACACACAATAAGATAGAATTATTAAATTTAGCCAGTGTTTAATTTAGACTTAATTAAATAAAAGATAAATTAAGGAAGACTTAATTGAATAAGTTCAATTAAGAATAATTTAAAACATAAATTAGATTTATAAAATCTAATTAGAGATGTCTTACTATGGCAATAAAGATAAGAAATGTGAATTAAGGGTCAAGCTAAAAACCTTAATTATCATGTCAAGGGAATTTAGCTGTAAACTACTCCAAGTTAGGTTTGTCAATGAGCTAGGCATATTATACAGCCATCCTTAGTGTGTAATTAAGCTAAAATATTAAAATGTTGATATTAGGGCTTAATCTTGGACAAGCTAATTGAACATAGTTTTAATTGGGCTTGAAGAAACACTACAAAGTGGCACCACTTGTAAGGCTATCTTGATGGGTCTAGTTCATTCATTAAATAGCTAAGTCTAGTCTAAATAGCCTATGCAAACATCTTTAAGTCCTTTTGGGATTAAGTTGGCTATCAAAAAACCTTGGCGGATAACCTTAGAGCTCCTAAAAAGGCAAAGTTGCAAATCCCTAACTTTTTTAAGCCTTCTCTTGCATCGATTCATATTCCTTGTGATCATAAATTGTTTTTGATTACAACGAAGGTAGAAAATTAGTTTTCTATCCTACTTGAATTAAAGAAATAAAATCAATTTTCTATCCTACTTGAATCAAAGTAATATAGAATTGTTATTTTTGGATTCATTTACTAGCATAGGCAAAAAATAACTATTTTGATTATGGAATGCTTTGATTCCATCATAAATGAGTGCACAATGGATGGATGCTTATGGTAGAGTGCTTTGGGTATGGCATGAATCATATGGTAGGTGAATGAGTGCTTGAGAGAGGATTTATCACTCCAAGTGATCTAAGGGAACATATCTCATATGATCTGGCCTATGTTAACTCAAAGGCCTTAGACAAGGTAATATTGACTATGGAGTTGACACATAGAGGTAGCATACTAATATGGAATAAGCTAAAAGTAGACATTGAACCATGCTCTTTCCAATTTCAAGATATATGATGAAAGGGTATTTGTTACACTGAGATATTGAACACTAAGGGCTTGTCAAAACCATATTGACACTCCTTGTATGTTGGTTGGCCATGATGCATTACTGGATGCCAATCTTAGTCAATAAATATAAAATATTCCTTACTAGGCTATTTTATATTTATTGCTAATATAATAAGGACCTAATAGGTCACTTATAAGGGTGATTAGTAGAAATTAAATTAGGACTGGATTTATGTGTATAATATAAGTAATGGTTACTTAAGCCTAATTTTAATAAGTTTAAATAGGCCAGGGGTTATAATTTTTCATAAATTAAAATTTAAACCCTAGTTATATAAACCAATGTTTGTTGTCCTCTATAGCCTGAAGAGAGGTTTCATAAATTAACAAAAAGAGACCAAAATAGGGTTAGGGTGAATCCTCTTAGAATCCCTATGGAAGGTTATGCCAATCCTTTTGCAACAAGAAAAAAATTTGTTTCCTTTTTCATAACAGTAGATGGGGGTTTACAGTGGCATTTTATCACGATGTTTAACTAAAAAATGTCGCTTTATTAATTTTTAAAGATATTAGCGGCAGTTTAAATTCAAATACTATTATATAAATATTTTTATGGAGTTTTATGGTGGAAATGCCACTAAATTATTGAAATTAATGTCATTTTAATTATAAATGCCACAAATTTAGTAAATAAATTGCTTGCTTTTTTTTCTTTTCGTGCTTAAAATTTAGCATGTACTTTATAAGAGTGAAATTAGAGGTGTTTAAAGAATAAAACATCGCTAGAGTTATAAAATTAACAGCGTTTTATTAAAGAAATGCCTCTATTTTATGTTAACCACTGGTGTTTTAATTCAGACGCCACTACTAAGTAATATTTAGTAGCATTTCGTTAAAAAAATGTCACTAAATGTTTCAATTAAAAAGTTCCTTTTGTAAAGATTTTCCTCACTTTTTATCTTTCAATCCTTGTTTTATCTCTCTTATTCTTGCTGTTGGATTTGTCTCTCCACCTGAAGACTTGATTTTATCTTATTTTCTCTCTCATTATGCTTTAGAAGTTAATAATTTTAGCTTTTATAAATTAATTTTTTATTTTTTATTTTATCTTTCCCCTATTTACCCTGATTTGATATTCTTAAATTTGATTGTTAGCTCCCTTCTTTCTATCGTTCTTGATTTTAGTTACTACTACCAAAAATTTCCACCCTTATCAGAACCTTGGCAAAGGGGGTTTCTTAAAGAAATGTTTCCCTTCACAAAAATCCCTAAGTCTTCTAAGGATGATAATAAGATAATAAAAGATTTAGGCCTTGGATACAAAAAAAAATTCATAGTTGCTAGAATGATTGTATGTTGTATTAGAGTGTGGAAGAAATCAACAATTTTATCATATTTATGGTAAGTCTCGATGGTTGGATAAAAATACAGAGGATAATGTGCTTGAGCTTAAAGATGAAGCAAATTTTAAAAAGAAGCCTACAAAGATTTTAAGGTATTTTTCTTCAATACTAAGACTTCAAGGAATTTTCATGTCTTCAAAAATAGCTAATTCTATGGGATATCATCATAATGAAAGGACTGATAATAGGTTACCAAGGCATCCTATAGATTCTCTAGCTTGGAAAACATTTAACAAAAAGTTTCCATGCTTTGCTAATGATCCTCAAAATGTGAGGCTTAGACTTGCATCTGATGGTTTTAATTTGTTTAAAATGATTTGTAGTACTTGGTTGGTTGTCTTGTTTCCTTACAATTTACCTTTATGGATTTGTATGAAACAATATTTCTTTATCTTGTCTATGATAATTTTGAGAGAAAAAGGTCTAGGGAATGATATTGACATTTACATACAACCCCTAAATAAAGAGTTAAAGCAATTATGGGGGGAGGTTGACACATATGATGCATCAAAAAGGGAGAACTTTTATTTATGTGCAGCATTACTATAGACTACAAATGATTTTCTTGCTTATGCAAATCTCTCTGTGTAGAGCACCAAAGGTCATTATGCTTGTCCTTGCTATGCTATGCAAACATGTTTGAAGTGGTTATATAATGGAAAAAAATTCTCTTATATGGTGCATCATCGATGGTTAGATGAGAACAATAGATTTTGATTCCAAAAACATATTTTTGATGGCACTAAAGAGTTTAAAGAAGCACCTTAGCATACTTTTAGGTCTGATATCTTGTTGATGTTGAAAAATATCAATTACACTTATGGAAAGACCAATCAGTTAAGTAGCACACAATCAAAGAAATGAATGAGGCATATGTATAAAGGAAATGATTTTGATAATCAGAGTGACGAGGAAGAAGATGAAGAAGATGATCCAAATGAGGTAGATTTATAGAAAAAAGTATTTTTTAAGTTACCTTATTGGGAGCATTATTTATTATGTCATAACCTTGACATGATGCATAAAGAGAATAATGTTTATGAAAATATAATTAGGATAATTCTTAATGTGGTTATAAAAACAAAAGACAAATTAAAGAGTCAGCTTGACCTAGTTACATTGGGAATTCACCATGATCTTCATCCATAATTACGTCCCAATGGCAAGTCAAGGTTGCCACCTACTTGCTTTGGGATCTCTAAGAAGGAAAATGATGTGTTTTGTAAGGTGTTGAAATATATGAAGGTCCTAGATGCATATGCTTCTAATATATCAAGATTTGTAAATCTAAAAAATTGAAAGCTTTTTCTCTTAGAGTCACATGATTATTACATTTTACTGCTAACTTACTTTTACTTGCTTTAGATTGTTCTATGTCAAAGCAAGTGACTTCCAATATAATTGAACTTAGTAACATAATGAAAGCAATTTATGGCAAAGTTCTTAAGATTGAAGAGCTTGAAAACTTCAAGATTAAACGGTTATAACTTTATGCCACTTAAAGAAGACTTTTCCTCCATCATTCTTCACCATAGTGATGCATTTAATTATCAATCTACCTTATGAAGCAAATATTGATGGACTGGTTTTTGTCAATGGATGTACCCATTAGAGTGGTATTATGTTATTACTTTATTATAGCACTCTCTTAATAGTAATTAGTTTAGGTATAGATGCTAATTATGTTATACATTATGTTATAGGCTTTTTGGAAGTTAAAATCGTATTATTGAAACAAACACAATCTGAAAGTTTCAATTGCAGAAGGATATTTAATGGAAAAGCGTATGACATTTTATGCATATTTGGAAAATGTTTAAACAAGATTTAATAGATCAGTAAGAAAAGTTGGGCTTCCACATAATAACTTAGCCAAAACATATTTATTTGAATGTTTTGGACAACCAATCGACAAAGTTGAAGTAGTAGAGCTAGATGATAAATCTTGGGCACAAGCACATCGATATGTGCTATTCCACCATGATTCAATAGAATCGCCAGGCAAGTAAGTCCTACTATATTATGTTTTTAATGTGTCCTTAAAAACATTTTTTCCTTAATTTAACACACTTTCTGTTTGTAATGAGTATAGAAGCTACTTAAGAGCTCATATACATTCTTGAAGATCACACCTCCATGAGCTTGACAAGTTATTTATGAAAATTCATGAATGGTTAGGAGAAATTGTAAGTAACACTCATTCTAAATTCATTATGTTGAGTATGTTGTTCTACTTTTTTAAAAAAATATTATGATTTTTTTCATGTCTTGTAATAAGTTTGGAGTAGAAAGGAAGTTACTAAAGAAATAAAGTGTCTTTTAGAAGGATCAAACAAAATAATGGAAAGATATCGATTCATCATCAATGGATTTAGATTTCAAACAAAATCCCGTGAAAGATTTAAGAGAACTTAAAACAGTGGAGTGGTTGTTACTTCATCAACTACAAGTATGCTAGTGCTAGGGATAGTAATCTAATGGAAGGAAATGTTGAATATTTTGGAAATATAAATCATATCATTAGGTTAGATTATTATGGCAAATAAAAGGTCATGTTGTTTCGATATGATTGGGCTGATGTGAATACTTCTAGAGGTATTAAAAAAGATCAGTTTAGATTTACAATGGTCAATTTCTCTCGATTAATTCATACTAGATAACAATTGACTAACGAGCCATATATCTTGTCATCTTAAGTAAAACAAGTCTTTTACTCTAAAGACCTAAATGATAAGGGTTGGTAAGTTGTACTTCATAACAGACCTAGAGATTTGGTTTGACGTGGGTTATGCATGTCAAACAAATGTTGCACAATAGTTGAATGCTTGGCATTTGCCAATCAAAACTTGGATTGGAATATCCCTAGTACTAGTACATAAGTTCAGTGGATTCGTGAAGATGTTGATGAAGACATTTATGAACCTTGATGAATAAAGTGAATTTAGAAGGTTATTACATCATGACTAATTTATTACATATATTTCTATTTTTTATATGTTACTATATGATATATATTGCATTTTACTATGAGTAATACTAATGCTATTGACTTAATATTGTTACAGATAATATGCCAAGGAGAAGATTGAAAGGTTTAAATATTGTTCACATGATTCAAAACTAGAGCCTACTGATGCTTTGGCTGCATCTTCTTTGACAATCCCGTAAAAGTTCATACTAATTTGAATGCATGTATTATTAAATACAACAAAAGTTCTTGTTTATGTTAACTGTCCAATGTTTTATAGTTATTAATTTTATTTGACCTTTTTTTGAAGTTAATAATACCGGGCAATGCACAACTCAGGGTCATACTACTTTAAAAGAGTTATGGGAGCTACCTCCTGGTGAATGCATTGTTGTCTTTAAAAATAGTGATAACCAGCCTATTAGTCTAGAAGCATAAGTATTGGCTGGCCATTTAGGCATGATTGCTCGAAATAGGTGCAAGGTGCCAATCCATTATGAATCATTGCGTGAAGTGCAAAACAGTGACAAGCTTGAGGTTTCGGACTTCGTTGAGGTATCAATTTAAATTCTTTGACATTATTTTAGATGTATCACCTTGACTTTCATTTTTAGATGAAATTAACTTTGTAAATATTTTTTCATTTTAGCAATGATTTGCTTTAGATATTCCACATCGTATGTTCTAAAGTCAGTAGGGAAAAATGGAAGATTTTAAGCATAATTTGAAAAAGAAGTACTTCAATTGAAATACAAATATTGCTATTACAAAACGAAACATACCATATGGTATGGTTAGTTGGCAGTTTGAGAAACTTGTTGACTTCTGATATTCGAAGAAAGAAGAGGTATAATGATGCTTTAAATTAAGTATTTGGTATTTTTATAATATAATTTTCTATAACATATATAATAATTTATGTGTTTGAGTAATGTATAGAAACAAGAACAAGTAGGACTTTCTAGCAGAAGTCAACAAAAATATAGTCACACAATTAGTTCAGAAAGCTTTGCTAGAAAAGCATATGAAATGTTAAGATTTTCATATTTAATAAGAAAAATGTTTTTATTTATAATGTTTTAATATAAATATTCTACTAAATGTTATTTTATAAGAAGTGGAGCGAGGTGTAAAAATAAGATGAGTTGCGCTATTCTGATTAACTCACACAAAGAAAGATAGCTCCCATTTGAATGTTAGGGCACAACAAGTTGTGGTATGTTAAGATAAATATACTATTTTTTAATTTAGAAATATATTTTGTAACCATAATATTAATTTAATGGTTTTGTAGGAAAAAGTCAAAGGAAAAATAGCCGAATATCAAGCTCTTGCACCATCAGATAGCTCAATGAATATGGTTGATGTGAAAAATGAGATATTCATTGATATTGCTAGAAAAGAAAAACATGGGCCTATTCAAGGTCTTGGAATGGGTTCAACACTGTCTTCCTAATATGGGGCTAGTTCTTAATGATATAGTTGTTTACAAACTCCCTCTACACAGGAAATTCAGATGTTGAGAAATGAAATGAAAACTATGCAAAAGCATTATCAACAAGCAAAAACTGCGAGACGACACAGATAGTAAGTTTGCAGGAAGCATGAGAAGGAAAAAAAAGAAGATATGAGCAACTCCAATCAAAGTTTGACTCGTTGATGGATTTAATACAGCAAAAGTTCTCATGGAATCCCCTATCTTAGTTAATATATATTAATCTCATATATATTTTATGTATTAGGTTTAAGCAAATGATAATGATCATATTGTGGAAAACAATTTTCTATCAACTCTACTTCACCTTTGAGGCGGTTATAACTTTTATGGTGTTTTAGGTTTTAAGCACATTTGTTTTAAGTATATTAGGACAAATTATTGTATAAAGATATTTTATAATACAAATTTATGTTTTTATATATTTTGACATTGGTTTCTTTATGTTTCTATTATAAGATTATTTTATAAGAATTATATAAGAAATTAGAAAATATAATATTAATATAAAGGAAGCAAAATCTTTAAAAAAAATTATAGTAATTTAGCAGTATTTCAAGACAAAACACTGCTATTAAAATGACGATTATACTATTCAAAACCATATTTAGCAGCATTTGTACAATGAAAATGCTGTAATTATAAATATTTAGTAGAATTTTGTATATATAAATGCCACTAAATATATAAAATCAGTGGCATTTAAAGGAACAAAATGCTGTTAAATAACAAATTTAGCGGTGTTTTAGTATACAAATGCCACTAATTTTAAATACTTAGAGGCATTTGTAATAGAAATACCGCAAATAAATATTTCCTCTTCACACTTTTAATGTCATTTATGAATGCCATTGTAGATATATAAAACGCATACAAATTAGCAATGTTTTCTATTAAAAACATCGTTAAAATTCTCGACGCAGTTTTTCAGGGCTTTTTTTATGGTGATTTCACCAAATGCCACTAATTTTTTCATAGTATTTATAAACACAGCCAAACCTCTATAAAAACACTGCTAAAACCCCATTCTCCTATAGTGCTTCATTTTGATTATTAAATCAAGGTCTTCTAAGTGTAAGGGAAGGTTTATTAAAACCTAAGCTGCTAGCATAGCTCCTAACAATAAAGCTTCTTCCTTATTAAAGGTTTTTTAGGTCACTTGTATGGATAACCATTAGAGACTATAGTCTTGGATAGCTTTGGTTTACAATAATCGAGCTGATGTTTTTGATAATCGGTCATCTAATTACTGAAAGACTTCTCAAGATTGAGGTGTTTAAAACTTGAATAGATTTTTAGGTTTCTTGATTTAAACGATTAATCAAAATCATACAAGATGATCATGTTTAGGAGTCTCAGCTTAGATTTATTATCATGTTTCTACTACCATGTTTATAAATTATTATTATAATTTTTTTAAATTGATTGCTTGCTACCCCCCAGATTTCCTACAAGTGGTACTGATTAAAGATTTTATTGTTTTGGTGCTATCTTGATCTGTTCTTGAATTTAAAAAATTAAAGAAAATTTTTCTTTTTTAATTTTAAATTTCCATCAAGATAATTCATGTTCATTATTCGATTTTAATTAACTAAAATATGATTTTATTATATAAATTGATATTGGAGTCATCAGTTGATAATTTAGTGTTGACTAGCGCTAGGTTAACTCTATCTCAGTGTTTTAATGTGGCAAATTTTTTAGGCAGCCATTGCTATGATTTTTTTCCTTATTTTTCCACCTTGAATGTATCATGAAAGTTCATAATACTTTCTGGAAAAATTAGGTCAAAATCAAAGTTGAAAACATTTCAATTATGAGCAAAAATGGGTGCACTGTGTGCTTAAAGTTTACTGCATCTTGTCTGCTTTCTTAGATCTTGGTGTGGCATCAAAGTTAGCAAAAGAGTTATTGTCAATTTGCGCTTTATTTTCAAAGGTTTAGTGCGAGAAAGACAAGTGTATGAATTGGAGTAGGATGGTTAAGATAGCCATTCATAAGATAGAGTCCTAGCTAAATTAGGATTCCTCTAAGATTTATGCCACCATTATCCGACATAGAGTAAAACTCTTTTAATTTTTTTTAGATTTAAAATTGATATGATCATTTTAAAATTACAATTAAAATAAAATTAATTAAAATAAATAACATGCTAAAAGTTGGCATGCTTGGTATAATGGATTTCCCTAAGAAGTTGGTTCCAAGTAAAACTCTTACATATCATTAAACACCTAATTATACAATTGTATTATTTTTCTTAAAATGTTTAAGATGTAAATTGGATAATATAATAAGCATGGAATGAAAATTCAATTAATTTGATTAATTGAAAAAATATTCAATTTAAATGATTAAACCTATTTAGAGTAGAATTTATTCTAATATGATTAGAATAAATGTTAATCATGTAAGAAAATTATTTTCTTAATTAATTAAATATAAATAAATTATTTAGCATAAAAGATATGGTAACTTCAATTTAAAACACATGTTCATAAATAATTGTTATGGATGTAAGGGATGACTTGGACAAGGCCCAATATTATGGATGTTCAATTCTTTTAAATAAGGTCTATGAATCCTACCTTATCTTTATTTTCTTTGAGGCTGTAAAACTCTTTTCTCACCTAAACCCCTTTAAATGTAACTTGAGGTTTCTTTATTACAAATGTAATTTGGTTACATAAATGTAAAATTAGGGTTAGTTAGGAAAGATTTTGTAACTCAAAGATAAAGATCCAAGCAAAAGCACCATCAAAGCTTGGGATATTGCAGGAAGCTTTCGAAGACTTTTTATGTGATCACCTAGGAATTGACCAAGCAATTTTTTTTTATGGCTCAAGGAAATTGCATTAGATAGTCATCCATAATCATCCAAGTCGTATGCATGATAGTAGACTTATTTTATGCAATACTATAAATGCTATGCATGTAAATATGAAGAAACCTTAATTAGATGATAAAATGAACAAATGAAATCTCATGTACAATATTGAGTCACATGTTTCACATGATAAAAATGCATTCCATTAGATTATAACTCCAAGGTCCATGATAACTCGAGTTGTAGCCATAGGAATTTGTTAGGCTATCTCCAAGGTCCTTTTCGCCTAAACTACTTAAGCATTAATTAATGGGTCTTACTTAACTAGTGCCATGTTGTTTGGATGCTTACAAACGTAACCACATGGTGTTAGAACAATGGTTCAGTGCAATGCATATGATGCATTTAGACAAAAAGTTACCACCTAATTGATCTAGGAGTTGCATAAAGATGCAATTGGCAAGCTATGTTACCTACCTAGTTAGTCTTGTTGTGATTTGTTGGCTATCCCAAAGGTTGTAACATGTTGAAATGGGTCCTAGCCCATTAGAAATACCTTAAAGAGATTTTTGAATAATAATAAGGATATTATTTTATAAAATTAATGGGAAGACCAATAAAAATTTAATACCTTGTCATTATTGGTTTAATACATGAATGACTAATTATACTTATTTCATACTAGGTTGTTAATAATGGTAAATATGATAATTGAATTATGATGTATATTAGATGCCACAAACCCAAAATGTTTTGATTGGTATGTAAAATTAAGAAGTGTTCTTAATAAAAGGAAGGAAGTTGACCTTCACATGTTTAAGTTGAGCTAGTACATTATTGATTCGACTACCTAAGTAACTGATTCAAGTTGTTGATCACATTTATGCAATGACATTAGACTATTGAAAAACAGAAGGGAGTTAGGCTCTAATGAGGTGATTCTGATAATGGGCAATAGATCAAAAGTCAAAGCCATTATACTCGAAACTATACCTTATCATTGCCTACAGACATGGTCGTGGAACTAAAAGAGCATCTCTATGTTCCTAGATTGTCAAGAAATATTATTCTAGTTTTGTACCTCACTGATAATGATGATTTTGAAGTTAGAAAGAAAGATAAAAGTTGCACCATCAATCTAAATGATGTGGTCTATAGATCAACCTAATTAAAGAATAGGCTTTTTATGTTGGATCCTGAAATGCCTTTGCTTAACATAAATGTAAAAAAAGCTAAAAGGAATAACCCATCAAAAACCTATATCTAGAAATGTAGGTTTAGTCATGTCAATGAGATTCAAGTAGCCAAGTTACACAAACAATGCCATCTTCACCCATTTGATTATGAATTACATAGGACATGTGATTGTTGTCTCCTTAACAACATGAACAAGATTCCCTTCACTAGTAAAAATGAAAGGGACGGTGGTTTATTAGGCCTTGTGCATACAAATGTATGTGGTCCTATAAATACAATTGCTAGACATAGGTATTCTTACTTTATTACCTTTACCAATGATTACTCAGGGTATGGCTATGTGTACTTAATGAAGTATAAGTCTAAAACATTAGAAAAGTTCAAAGAGTCAAGGTCTGAAGTAGAGAAACAAAATAGCAAAAGTATCCTAGCCCTCTGATCTAATCTTGAAGGAGAATCTTAAGTTAAGAACTCTTAGGTCATTTAACAGAAAATGGTATTTATCACAATGGACTCCACCCAGAAGTCTACAACATAACGAAGTGTTTGGAAAAAGAAACTAAACCTTGCTAGACATGGTTTATTTAGACTTTTGGATATCCTTTTGGAGACATGCCTTAGAAATCGTCACATATCTTCTTGTGAATAACTAAATTCATCCAAGCCTTTTTTTCTGATAGTTAAAATATTTAAGACTAAAAACTTAGCAGCTGCCGTGGTAGAGGTTAACTTCTTTTAGGCAGGCTGGAATTTTCAAGACTTATTTGGTAATACTTAAATGGCTGCGTATGCAGATAATAGAAAAAGTTGCAATTTTGAGAGCCAAAAGTAGTAATTTTTTAGATAAAAAGGACGAATAACTAATAAAAAATTTATTTTTAAATATTTTCTTGTCAAATATTAAAAAATTAATTTTTTCCATACGAAATAACACATTTGGAGTATTATTCTAATACATGGTAATAATAATTAAATATTGGATAATGGAACTGAATAAAAGTCAAAATTTAAGTTACAATGTAATTAACAAGGTACTAATTATTGGGCTTCATGAGAGGGATCAATACTTATGATTGTAACCTACTTCTAGACACTTTTAATGATCTATGATATTATCTAGATCTTGAAGTTTGTTTTTAGGGGTTTTATAACCCTCAAAATACAAACTCTGATAGGTAACCAATCTCACCTTGCCAAAATAGATTGATGGTGACTCCAAGACAAATAGTCATTGCATAATGAGTATATAAGGTTAAGTCAAGTCAAGTGAGCAATTCATCTCGATGACTTATTCCCAAACAAAAAAAATAAGACAAATGATAATGATATGGCCCCTAAAATTAAAAAAGTAATATATTTATATATATATATATAGGAACGAGGGACACATCTATCTTTCAAGTCCAACTAGTCAAGATTCATATCCAGGCCATGTTATGACTCATTGGTGACTCCACTAGGGATAAGTTAGAAAGTTAGCCTAAAATTAATTATGTGTTAACTAAGTTTTGACTGATTTAATTTTGATCGATATTTAACTATAATTTTTGATATTTTTTGAACCAAATTTTTATTATATTTTATATTTTATGAAAATTTCTATATTTATTTTTTCATATTTTCCTTAACCCTTTTGTTTCTTTTGCGACATTATTTTTTTTGTGATTTCTCTTGTTTTTGAAAGAATCAAGTCATAAAAGGTTTGTTCATTCCCTCCCACACATTGTGTACATGCATACTATTAGATTCTCTGCCAAGCATATGTAGGGGGCATAGGTTATTGAATATTTTTGGAGGGGTGAAGTAGCTATGCCTTCTGAGGTGTAAGCCTTTATCTAGGCTAATGAAAAACCTATCAGGTGTAAATTCCTATATTTGCCTAATGGGTTAGCCTTGTTACAACATGAAACATACTTCCACTCGGATTAAACCTTTTTTGACATAAACTCATGATGGCTAAGGATTAGGGTACCTTGTTAGTTCTTTTCAGACTCAAGGAACAATTCAAGAACCTATTTAGATGTCTAACTTAAACTATGTAAATTGAACCATAGGGACCTCACCTAGTTAAAGCCATACTCGATTTTAGAGGTTACCAAACTAGGTACACAAAGGGACACTTCTTACCTTTTTCTTTTTATTTTATGTTTAAAGCATGTAAATCAGGCTATGATAATTGAACATCATTGTTTATGGTAATATCTTTATTGTATGTCAGAAGGTGCTATCTTTGTTTTAATTTAGATATGAAGTGATGATGAACGAGCATCGCCACTTGCAATGTGATTATGTCTTTTTACCTTGCAAGCCATTATGTGGCCTTAACTATATAGTCTGGACTTATAGGTCAGACAGTGATGTTTGTACATCATCACTAGCAACAAGACCTTTTTATTTACCCTAATAGCAATCATAACGTCTAAAAGGGTCTGCTTGGGGAAAATTTTTTCTCACATAAATTATTAATTTCTCGTGCTAATCTTTTTTTCCTATATACATAGGGTAATGATGAGCGAACATTGTGCCACCATAATAAGATTGATCTCTTTTCTTGAGGGTACCATAATGCCTTCATTTTACATTTTGGGGCATTTTTTCTTGACAATAGGCTTTTTCTATATACTTGGTTATCAGTTTGTTACAAATTTTTCTTTGACATTAGATTGATTTCATCCTTACAAGGCAGAATGAAAGTTTTCTTAGAGTAAGAGTTCTCTAAAAGAATTTTCTTTCAAATCAAAAGCATTAAGATAATCAAACGTGATTAACATCATAGATAAATCTATAGCACACTTAGAAAGAATGAAGGCAACTCAATATGAAACACAACAAAGCTTAATGAAATAGTAAGAGCAGATGCAAGCAAAATCTCTAAGTAATGGAAATAATAACTGCTAAAGGGAAAGAGTTTGAAAATGTAGATTTAGGAAATCAAGGGAATAACCGTAATATTGTTGCTAGCTCATCTAGGGAAAAAAAGTAACCATCAATGGAAAGAATGACAGCTAGAGGGAAAGAGTTTAGAAATGTAAATTCAAGAAATTAAGGGAATTACCCTGATACTACTTCCAGCTTATCCGGGGTAAAAAGGTAAACCTTATTTTGGAAAACCTTTATCTCTAAATTGACATCATTTCATGCATATTAAATGTTTTGATAAGATAAAAATGTTTTGCAAAAGAAAAATATTTTCAAAAACATGATGATAAAAATTCTCATGAATACTAATGATCGATCTTGAAAATGAGCTTGCATCCTTGCCTTTATTTTCCTATAAATAAAACCATGATCATTTTTAAAACCCAATATTTGAGGAAAGTAATTTTGAAAGTTCCCAAACTATAATCCCCTAGGTCAAGAGTAGAACAATAAAAACTACCAATATCACCTATAGGCATTACCAACATTTTGCAAGGAAGAAAAACCATTTTGAAGAAATTTAGGGACACCCAAAAATCCCTAAGCACCTTAGATTGTCAACCCCTAATTGTAAAGACCAGCTTGTAAAATTAAATCCATCACCTTTTCAACATGACCTTCTATTCTTAAGCTCTTTTTGGCCAGTTTAGATACTTATCGAAGTGTTAATGGTCATAAGACTTAAGGGAACACCGAATTTGCCTAATTGTCAAAGAGATTTATACTTCATACGACCTGGTCTATTTATGCCTAGAAAATAGGCATGTATCCTATCTACCCTGAAATTTTGGGCCAACCTGAGTTTTTCTAAGCTTTTCAATTCATTTTGAGAAAAATCATATTATCATTCAAGAAACTTTTCAATAAAAGATCATTGGTATTCAAAAGACTTGAACATCACATGCTTTAACCTTAGAGGTTTTGAACAAAGCATATTTTTCAATGAGATAATTATTTTAAGAAACTTAAAAAGATGTTATAAAAAAAAACAAAGGTTTTTCAAATTAAAGGGTATCAAATCAAAATAAAACCTGACCTATGGGAAAGAAAAACTGAAATAAAAATTTGATGTTGAGAATTTGAAATTCATTAAGTAAAGATGATAATAAAAGATTAAAAAAGAAGTTAAGATCAAAATGTGTCTTAATATTGGAACCGAAAGGGCTGATTAAATTAGACGTGAAAGATAGCCAACAAAGTTTCGATTTTTATGTAGCTCAAAGTATATATTTCATTTATTATTATATGCATTGTATCGCGTCATGTGCATTTACCTTTATACTTATACTCCTATTAGCATCATGTCAAGTGTATTTACACCATTAGATACATTTGCATTTGCATTGATTCACAAAATAGATAACACTATCTTTTACATCATTTCATGTGCATTCACTTTATTTTTTATACTTGCATTAGCATTGTTTCACAGGCATTTGCATGAATCTTGATAATGGCATTTTATGACTAGTATCTTCATTTTGGGATCATTGCATTGCCATAGTTACTAAAGTAATCACACTTACATCAACCATTTATTAATCACATGAGTTTGTAAAGTCTTTAATGGTGAAATTGAAAGCATTTAAAAATTTTTGTTTCAAAATATGTCTTTGATGGTGATATTCAAAGCATTTTAAAAGATTTTGTTTAAAATAAATCTTTGATGACAATATCCAAAGCATTTTAAAAGAATTTTGTTTCAAAACAAGTCTTTGGTGGTGATATCCAAAGCATTTTAAAAAATATGTTTCAAAATAAGTCTTCATGATAATAACCGAAGCATTTTAAAAGAATTCATTTCAAAACAAGTCTTCGGTGGTTATATCTAAAGCATTTAAAAAGTTTGTTTTAAAATAAATTTTTGATGATAAAATCTAAAGCATTTTTAAGAGTTTTCAAATATCTGGTGCCATATCCAAAGCTTCTAGTAGAGGTAACAGAATTAATTTTCTAACACTTTGGTGTCGTATCTAAATCTATTAGTGTTGGTTATTAAACTTGAGTCCTTTTTGCAGGGCAAAAACACACCTTGATGAGAGAAAAAGGAAAAACCTTTTAGAAGATTCCATAAGAAAAAAGCTAAAAATAGGCCCTCAGGGATACCAATCCATAAAATTCACGAGTTAGTGACTATCTATCAAGGACGTTTGGCCTAA
>JBBYHM010000013.1:8946017-8962651 GCA_038381775.1 Adansonia rubrostipa
ATTTAACCGATCAGTTTGATTTGAAAAAGTAAAATTATAAATCGATCAATTGAACTCTTTTATCCAAATTTCTAAACCGATCTAAAATCAAAACCAAAAAAAAAAAAATTAAACTTAGTTGATTCGAGTTGATTTTTTTGGTTTACCGAGCCAATTCTCATCCCTAGTTACTCGGGACTGAAGCAATTGGGGGTAGAAGTTATTCCTTGCGTGTGGGATCTCTGGCACGATTAAATATGGTGCTCTTAGGGTGTATTTTTGTTGACCCGCCACACGTCGTTGACATGGGTGGATCTCTACTCGTCCAATAAAATTTTTATATTGTTCAAAAAAATTTAATTAATAAGATTACATTTCGGATCGAGCATAAATTTAAAATTTTTTATTCAAAATTCACGTTGAAGGAAAACAGACTTGTATGTGATCTACATAAATCTATTTCTAATAAATTATCTCGAAATTTAATCTTATTGTTTATGAAAAAAAAAATCAATTTAACTAGAAATTATATATCGTATAATAAATGCAATTAGGATCAAATGTCTTTATAATTAAAATTTGCATTATCTTATAAAAATAGAAAAAAGTTATCCTTTGAAATTGGCTTTCAGTTTCGCAATCGGTTGGGTTTGAAGTTTCTTTGATACCTCGATCGCCGTGGGGTTCAAATGTTCTGTGAGAAGTTGACAGGTGCTTTTCTTTCCTCATTGTTGGTCTCTTATCTCTGTTTGGAAGCTCTTCTCTGTATCATGCAAGGTCTTTTGAACTTTGCTCCACAGCCGCTCTCTCTCTCTTTTTTTTTTTTTTTGAATTTTTTATTTTGCTTTTAATTTCTCATATTTTGACTGATACAAAGAAAAGGCGAATGAAACTTTTGGCAAAAGAAAGAATCAAGAAAGAACATGAGAATAAGAGGAAAAGGAAAATGGGAGAGAAACGACAGAATTCCGCCATCATTCTTTCCTTTTCGCCCTTTATTTTCCCTTGTTCTTTCACTATGCTGTTCACCCTATTATCTAATGGAAATAAGGTAACTTTAATGGCTACGCTGACTGTTTAAAATACTATCGTAGATTTTCCAACTTTTTTGGTGGTGGACTGGAGGTCTCTTTTTGGCCACGCATTTGTTTCCTTTTGATAGCGAGACCGGAAGTTGGGGTACATCGTTACATCATTAAAATACTAGGTGCCTTTGTCTGGACCTTGAGGGAAAGACTCTAGGTCTATATTTTTTATTGGTAACATTTTATATATTCGTAAAATTTTATTAAAAAATATTATAATAAATAATATTGAAGAACAAAGTACTTATCATTATTATTGAGAATTAAATTTTTTATCTGTCTAGCACTTGATGCACACAGATACAATACAATTATCTCTCAAGATTTCAACAACACTACTTTGATTTGTTGCATTACTTTTAAAATTTGAACTATTAAATTAACACAACTTTCTCTTTATAATAACAGAATCTTAAGCTCCAAAGTAGAAAGCATAAAAGAATAAAAAAATTAGAACTAAGGAAGAAATTGAGCTTCAGAATTTTTAAATTGAGTTTAATGAATATCATATCCTTAAAAGCATTTATTTATGAGACTTATTGAGTTTAATGTATATCATTCATGAATATACTATAACAATTATATATATTTATAATTCATGAATATTCAAATTATTAATGTTCATGTTCGTGAATATCCAAACTCATGAATGCACACAGTAACATTCATATTTATCAAACCATAATTAACGTATTGGTTAAATGAAAATTGCTGATAAAACAAAGATTAAATAGTAAAATATTTTTTTGTTTACCCAAACCTGAGTCCATGAGCCCACAATATAAATCATAAGATGAGCTTGTAAAATATCACATATATGAGAATTTTTAAATTTATCACGTTGCTACCAAAGGTTCTTTGAAATCAATGTCTCATTCACCAATAATTGATTTTAATCATATTAGTATTCTATATTAAATTATTTATATTGAGATACAATAATCATAAATATAAATAGATCTCGTTAAATTTGACCTCCTCAATGTCCATTAACCATAATTTATAAAACCAATTTCCAACGTTCATCAGTGTCTTTATTCAAACCAATTGGTGATTTCACCCCAAAACCTGCCTTTAAGTCTAGAAGAAGTTGATAGAAAAAGAAGAGAATTTATAGGTTTTTATGATGCCGCTTGATGATGAAGAGGAATCTTTCAAGGAAAGCTTTGTGGCGCCTAGGCTGGCACTGCCTTTCAAAGAAAAGCCGTGAGAAATTGACTAGGTACTTTCAGCTCTGGACCCTTTGTTGTTATTGTTGGGCCAGATGGAAAACCTCTCCACTCCAACGCTGCTGAAGCTATTAAAGAACACAGGATTTAGGCCTCCATTCCTTCACCCTAGAAAAAATTATGCAGCGTGCAGAAATAGAGAAAGTTGAAGGGGAAGCACAAAATCTGCAGCCATTTCTGACTTTAGGAGATTGAGATTTTGTCGCTAGGAAAGATGGGACTAAGGTAAAATACTTTTCTACGTAAAATATAATTTTTCTATGCTATACGCTTTATAATTTATCTGTTCTTTTTTACTATATGGGCGGAAGGAAATAAAAATAAATTTTTAAGTATAATTTATTACATTAAAATAAAATTACTCAATTCAAAAATCATTTGTACATGATCAGCAAACACCATACAAGATGAAGTATGAGATCTTCACATTCATGGTTGTATATGACCATCTCTTATATGACTCTTTTATAAAAATTAATTAATTTTATAATAGATTAATCTATTTTATGCTATGTATCTTATAGCACATTTAAAGTCATGCATAATTAAAATTTAAAATATATTAATATATTATTATTCAAGTTTAAAAAAAATTAATCATGTCCCTTTTGTAACTTTTGATTTTAATGAAGGGAAAACATTTTATACATTTTAATAATAATTGTAATATTTCAATATTTTTTTAAAATTTTTTAACTAGTACTTTAAATAATTTATTTAAAAAATGCTTTATATACTTTATAAAGATTTTATAATAAATGCTTTTTGAATAAAAATATTACTGTTATAAGGGTATAAATATTAAACTAAATAATATTTTAAAATTTTTAAAACATTAATATAACTAATGTTTAATCATAAATAGTGTTATTTTAATAATTTAATATTAATCTAATATGTTTGTATTAAATATTATTATTTATTACTATTTGAAAAAAGTATAAATAATATTCCAATAATAATTATACTAATAGAGATATTACTTTAATAATAATTATCTTTATAAAAATAATATTTTATTAATATTTTAATATTTATGTTAATATTACTATTTGAAAGAGTAAAAATAATATTTTAATAATAACTATATTAATAGGAAACAAATTTTAATGATTGTTATATTAATATAAATAATAATTTTTTTAAAAAAATTACTAACAAAAAAAATATTGTTTAAAAATTTTATTAATAAAAAGTATATTTTAAATATCATTATAATTAATTTTTAAATAATAAATAGTATTATTTTAAGTATATAATATTAATATAACATTTTACAATTTAAAATGTTAATATTAATTAATATTTTAATAATAAATAATTTTTAGCATGTTAATATGCATGTCAATATTGCAATTTGAAAAAAAATAATTTTTTTAGAAAATAACCAAATAACAATAAACATCTTTTATTAAATTATCCAAACACCAAAAGAACTTCTACTTCTCTTAAAAATTTTCAGATTTTTCAAAAAAAAAAAAATTGGGATGCCAATTTTTACTAAACAAATTTATCTTATTGCAACGTATTTATTTAATAATTATGTAAAATCACTATTAACCTGGAACAAGTTTTTAGATATAATTATATTTTCATCATCATCTATATATGAACATGTCATGAGATTTTCAAATTTTACAAACAAATTTATAATTTTTTTCCTAAATCTATACTATTAAAAAATCTTTAACTGAGTTTTGTGTCATACATAAAGTAGTCAATACTTTATTAATACTTATTGTACCGGTCTATACATACTAATCTTAAGGCAAAAAATTATTGGTTTTGATTTCTATACTGATTAATATCGATCAAATCGACCTGTACCAGTTCATAACAGTATGTACAAATTAATATCGGTTTGTAGTAGTTCGTATAGGTTGGTACAATATTTTGATTTTTAATTTTTTTTAAAAAAATTCACTTATTTGATTTCTTAAAATCAATTGCAAATGTTTATATATGTTCATCATTTTATTTTTTTTGTAATTACATTTAAAATAAAATATGTTTATTAAATTAAGCTATTAACCTAATTAATAATAATTTATTACATTTTAAAAATATTTTTATATTTATTTATTTGATGTTTAGAAATTTTGGATAATGATTATTATATAATTTTAAAATTTATATAAATATATATATATATGTAAATAAGGTATATTTGCACCTATATATAATATATATTTATTACGGAACTTGAAATGAACTATACACATATATATATGTAAAATATTTGAAAAATATTAATAAACTTGAAATAATACTCCAAAACATATTGGCATCGATAAGTACCATTCAAAAATAATATACTTACCAATATGTTACTGACTACTTCAATTATGAATTAACTAACACTAACTCAGTTGATTAAGAAAAAAATCAAATTTTTATAAATCAAATAATTTACAAAAGTATATATTAAATTATGATATACTCACATTATGAGTGAAAAAAATAAAAAATAAAAATAATATTTTTTAAAAAAATTTAGCTACACTCTTAACAAACTTCAAACTACCATGCTTTTAGGTCTCCTAAAAAATTTACCCTTTTCTTAAAGTATATATTAAATTATGATATACTCACATTCTGAGTGAAAAAAATGAAAAAATAAAAATAATAGATGAAAAAATGTTACTTGACTACATTAAAAAAAAAAGCTACATCTAATTATTTTTTTAAAATGGAGAAAAAATAAAATCTAATGATTTTTTTAAATGGAGAAAAAATAGGCAATTTAAAAAAAAATTTATTCATATAATCCTATTAATATACTATTTTTATTTCATATATAAATACATATTTGTTTATTCCTTAACTTAGTTGATATAATTTAATTCGTAATATCAATTCAATTAGAGATTTTATAACAGATATATATATATTTACGTAAAATATTTTCTTCCACCTATATAATGGAGGTAATATAATGCAGTAAACAAAAAGATTAACAAGTAACACACAATGGATAGGTGATATAATTGTTAAAAAACATTTCACTGTTTATATTTATACTATTAATAAAATTTTTTATTGATTTCAGTATCAGTAAATTAATTAATATCAACTTAATTAAATAATAAGAAAAAATAAATATTTTATAAACTAAATAATAATATTATAAAATTTTTACTCTTTGAAAAAAATCAAAGCTTTCTTAACCATTATTATTTTCTAAGAAAAACTTTCTCTCACTTAAAAGATTATCATTTTTTTTCAAAAATTATTATTCTGTTGAAAAATATTACTATTACATTAAATAAAAACTATATATATATAAATATATATATATATATATATTTTACATATAATTTTTGTTTCACTCGTTTAGTGACTATGACATAGTCTAATATTTAAGAGAAGCAGTGGTTATTGACTTAACATAATTATATCATATAAATACGATATAAAATAATAAAATATTATATAAAAAATAAATATAATAAAATAATATAAATAAAATATAAATATATTAATATATTAAAATTTATATATTACATTAATTATAAACCGATAGAATTTATATAATCTATAAATTAATTTTTAATTATAATACGTAAAAATTCCAATTACAGCGATAATATACAAATTTCTAGATGCAGCGGTTACTTATTACCAAAAAAGGAGGAGTGGTTGCCAAACAGTTAAGAGTATGGTTTTACAAATAGCTATGTGTCAGTCTGTCTTTCCTTTCTCTTCTCTTCTCTTCTCTTCTTCTCCGTCCAAACAGTAAAATCAAAAGTACCCTAAAAGCGACCGTACAATTACTTCTTTTTTTGTTTTTGCCCTTTCTTCCTCCCTCACTCTCTCTAGAAATCTAGCTATTCCTTACTTTCCTCCCGTGGCAAATCCTCCGACTATCCGATCTTAAAACCAATATTTTCGAATACCCTTTTTCTGCTTCTTCATTTGTAGTATATTATTGTTATTATTGTTAAAAGGCAAATGAATTCTCTTCATGATTCCATATCAGCGGCGAACGCCGCCGCGGTGGCCAACGGCAACACTGTGCCGCCTTTTTTGAGTAAAACCTACGATGTGGTGGATGACCCATCGACCGACTCGGTCGTCTCATGGAGTAGCGGTAACAACAGTTTCGTTGTTTGGAAAGTACCGGAGTTTGCAAGGGACCTTCTGCCGAAGTATTTCAAGCACAATAACTTCTCCAGCTTTGTCAGACAGCTTAATACTTACGTAGGTATTTCTTTGATTTTATGTTTTACTCGTTTTTTTCTCTTATTTATTTTTTAGAATTGCTATCATTTTTAAACATATAGGGCTAATTGGTCTTTAGCTTTAGGTTATAGAAAGTGAGGTGGTCCTCATGTTTGGAATTCGAACTTAAGACCACTAAGGTATGTTTCCTTAAGGAGGATTGTGGCTTTGTTTTTTGAAGGGGTTAGGATTTATTTCGATTTCACGTTCTAGTTTTTTTTTTTTTTTTTGGTATGGAAATTTGGATTGTTACTGTATTGCTTTTTTCTTTCAAGGAAAAAAAAGATGAGATTGAAGTTGGGTGTGAATAGTTTTAAGGATGAAGTTGCTATGGGAGGAGAGGCTATAGAACCCATATGGGTGTTGGATCATTTTATAGTTATTGTGTAATCTGAACTGAATGGAATATGGGTTTGAGTGAATGGGGATACTGATTTGCTGGAATATAGGATTTGGGAATTGCAACCGTATTATGCTGGTAATGTTGTTTAGTAGCAATAAAATTGATTATTAGTGCTTTTCGACATTGGATAATCAAGTAGCTCTTAGCTTTTGCAGTTCCTATTATTATATAGGATTGTCAGTGGTATGCGGATGATTGGTTGAAAAGTATATTTATACATGTGTGGAAGAATTGAGATGAAATGTAAACGGTAAAAACTGACTGTTTGGATATATATGGGGTTCTTGTCGTATGTTTTTAAATTTCAGAGGAAGGGTTCTAGGAGCTGATAACCTCTCTTTATCTGGCTGTTTGTTGGGGCCTAAGTTTGGAAATTTTGGAATAAGGGTAGCTAAAAGAATTGACTTCTAATGCTACTATGGAGGTTTTGTTGTTTGGTACTTTGGTTCATTGAACCTGTATCATGCTTTGATTGGTGAAAGGCATTTCATTAAAAAATTTCGTACGTATGGATTGTCACTTTTTGTTACAAATTTCAGCAGTGTTATTAAGGCATGTGCCTAGGTGTTGCATCTTAGCGCTAGATAATAAAAGTGCTTGAAACCCTTTCAGGCGAGGTGCATTTGATCGAGGTGTACCTCGGTGAGCTTTTTTGTATGGCAGTAGGTGCAAAAAGTGGGCCTAATTGAAGTTCTTTTAATTTATTTTTTTTATAATTCTTTTTCTTTAGTTGTACCTTTACTAGTAAACAGCTGGAATAATATCAAACTCTTTGCTTCTCAATGTCTGAGTATTCAACAACAAACATGGACCTTAAAGAAATCATGCATATTGGCCAACAAAAGAATTTTGCATGTTTTGTAGGATAAATTGGACTACACTTTAGAGTTCATTATCAAAATTATATATCTTAAGCTTATTAGTTATGTATGTGCATATATTTGTGTGTGTGTGTGTGTGTGTGTGTGTGTGTGTGTGTGATGCACATACAAAAACCCATATATACATACTGCATCTTCGCTCCGGCAGATGCTGTTTTATAAGGGTTCTGGTGCCTAGAGTGCATTGCATCCTTGACAACACTGATTTTCAGATATGAATACTATTATCTTCTCTCATTTATTTACATAGAAACATTATTTTGAATTTTCACTTTGTTTTTCGCTAAGTCAATTGAATTTTATGAAAGGCTCAGCTTAACATTTTAGCCTTAATAAACAGCTGTCACAAATGTCTTTTGCTGTTGTTCCTTGTGTGCTATTTATATTGATTTCGTGTTTCTAAAACAAGTCCTAAATGTCTTTAATGATGTTTTTCATTTGAAATTAATATAAATTCTGGAGATGTATTTATAATGCGTGATTGTGCCTGTAGTTGATTCCTTTTTGTTTATTCTTGCCATATTTGATCTAAATACATATTTTACATAAAAAATAATTCAAGAGGAAAGACATAATAAGCTAACATTAAGGATTTTCCCAGTAAGATACTAAATTTGGGGGAGTTGATAAAATGACATTCCATTTCCTGATTTTCTCATATTAGCCATTCTTCTTTGGATATTTATTTTCTAGATCTTTTGACTCGGAAAATGTATTTTTAACCAAAAACTGAATAAAAGCATGATGGAGAAACTAAGAAAGTACCATTTGTAAGATCATGGCCCATGGGTTGTAATTTGAAATTTACTCATTGGGGAGGGTGGCTGTTATAGATTCAATTGTTTTGGCCCCCCGCCCTTTTTTTTCCTTGAGCTGAAGAACTCATTGAATTGTAATTCTGTTTGTTATCTGCAGGTTTAAGTATATGCCTGTAATTACTAATTGATTGTGGTCAGGTATTGGGGCTCAACCAAGACAGATGATGTATGGTTCAATTAGATATTAAACTTCAATCCTGTTTTACACATATGTGGGCTTGCTACGTTCTGTTTGGCAAATATATGTGATATCTCGTGTTGTTGATTATCATAATTTTTTTCTTTAGGGTTTTAGGAAAGTTGACCCTGACTGCTGGGAATTTGCAAATGAGGGGTTCCTAAGAGGTCAGAAACATCTCCTGAAAACTATCAGCAGGCGGAAACCTGCTAACATCCATAGTAATCAACAACCTCAGGTTCAGAGCTCATCTGTTGGAGCTTGCATTGAGGTAGGGAAGTTTGGGCTTGAGGAGGAGATTGAAAGGCTTAAGAGGGACAAGAATGTTCTCATGCAGGAACTTGTTAGGTTGAGACAGCAGCAACAAGCCACAGATAACCAGTTGCAAGCTGTTGGCCAGCGTGTACAGGTAATGGAGCAGAGACAGCAGCAAATAATGTCTTTTCTTGCTAAGGCCATGCAAAGTCCTGGTTTCTTAAGCCAACTTGTACAGCAACAGAATGAAAGCAACAGGCGCCTTACTGGTGAAAACAAAAAGAGGAGAAGTGAAAACAAAAAGAGGAGACTCACCAGGCAGGATGAAGAAAATATAACCAGTGAACATGGTGACCTATCTCCTAATGGACAGATTGTAAAATTCCAGCCTTCACTCAATGAGGCAGCAAAGGCAATGCTGCACCAGATATTGAAGATGACCACGTCACCTAGGCTGGAACCTTCGATGAGTAACCCTGGTGCTTTCATGATTGATGGTGTTCTTCCTTCCGATGCATTGGACAGCGGGAGTGGCTCCAGTCGGATTTCAGGAGTGACACTTTCAGAAGTCCCACCAGCTTCTGGAGTGTCTTACCTGCAAGAAGAATCAGGTTTTCCTGACACTTGTCCATCTACTGCCACTCATTTAATAACTGAACATACTAAAGTGGGTCAAATATCTGAGATAAATGTGCATAAATCACAAAAAGATGCTGTTTTTCTAGACGTCCCTCAAATGCAAGGGACTGTGCTTGATAATACTTTTGGCTTTACTGATGCAAGTTTGGCAGGGTCTGAGAGAGGGAATGCAGAGTATGTTGATACAATGTCAGCTGTTTTGGATGGTGCAAGGCCTGTAGAAAGTGATGACTTTTCTACTGATCATGATATGGACTTCTTGCTGGATGGAACCCCTAAGCTTCCGGCAATTAATGATGTTTTTTGGGAACAGTTTCTTACAACAAGCCCACCCTCTGGGGACACAGATGAAGTTAACTCGAGTTCTCTGGAAAATGGTGCAAATGGTGAACACGAATCACTGTTGGGGCAGGAGAATGGATGGGATGGGTTTCAACATATGAATCATCTTACTGAGCAAATGGGTCTTCTTACATCAGATGCCAGGAGGGCTTGATGCGCTACATATTGCATATATGTCTTTCTTGCTGTTATGAGGTAAGCTTTTAACCATGCACCAAATGAACTTGATGTGCAGCAGTGCTGTTCTCCAATGATAACCAAACTTAACTGATAATTAGGTTAGTCCTTACTGTCGTAGACATAGTACTAATTACAGCAGCCATTTTCTTTGTCTTTCTCTTCTCGTCGTTGTTATGAGTTTATGTATAATTATTAAGAATGCTCTACATCATATTCATATAATGCAATCCTTTTTTTTTAAGTTACTTTTATGACAAAAAAAGAATTTGTTAACAAGTGTATTCTTATTACCTAATTCCAAATCATTAGATGACAAGGAAATCCTATTTGTTTTAACATTTGATAATTACTACATTCTTACAGCACAGGCAAGGGCTTATTTAGAAGCCCTTTTTTTTTTCCCTTTTTATCTTTTGGCTGTGGATATTTATTGCTGTCTTGAGTAAAGCATAACGTGAGCGAAGCAATATAATATTTTTCAATTTTGTATTGGTTTTTGCAGAGTTTGATGATGATGATGATGATGATCTGTGAAGGTGGGAAGAAAAAGCTTTTGTTCAAAGAGAAACTTTTTTGTTGTTAAAAGGAGTTAACGTGTTATATGGTACTCATAGCATAACAACATGAGTTTGAAATGGTTATCCATGATAGTACATACATACATACGATGTGATATTATCTAAGAAGTATTTGTTGTCAACAACCATCCCTCTTTTTGCCATAGATGGTGACTTTTAGGAGCTACATACATACACGCTTGAAATGCAATGCAATGCAATGCTGAAAATAATCTTTTGGTGTTTTGCAGTACTGCTCCTGGTTGCCTTTTCCTTGCTATATATACTTATAAATGTTTGATTTGAATGCTCGAAATTCAGATTAGATAATTTTTACCATAGCCATCCCTAAATGTATGTTCTTGTGATCTATGTTATCCAAGCTTTCATTTTTTTTTTTATAAGTATTCATATCCAATATATCTGTAAGTATGGATTAATGATCATGGTATCAGCCGCTCCTTATAGGTTTTGAAAAATTGCAACGGTAGGTACCATCGTAGCATTTCGGTTTCTGGTGAAACTAACCGATACTAATTGGTACAACAAAAAAATATATTTTGATTTTTGTTTTATTCTTTTAAGTTTTTCACAAATTTAATTGTTTTAAATCATTGATAACATTTTTATATGGTTATAATCAGTTTTATTCTTTTCATAATTTTATTCAAATATAAAAATATTTATTAAACTATTGAATCTAATTAATTAATAATTTATTATATTTTTTATTTATTTATGATTAAAAAGTTTGGATATTAAATATTTATAATTTTGAAAAGTCATAATTGCATAATATATATATATATACATGCAATTTAAATTATATATATATTTTTTAGAAAACTTAAAAATGAGGATTATAGATGAAAAAAAATTTTAAAAATACATATAAACTTGAATCAATATGATCAAATATTCTAGCATTTTGGACATAATTTTTCAAACATAAAAAGAAATTTTAAAAGTTTTGAGTATACTCGTAACCAACGGAAGTATATACATGGACATCATGTGGGAGCTAAAAAGCCATAGCTTGAGGCATGTAACAACTTATAAGCCACTCTATACCATGAAATGTATGCAGTTCTACAAATTTCCAAGGTACTTTCGTCTATAATTTCGTTCTAATCTAAAAAGAAGATATGGGTAAGGAAAGCAATTACAGGCTAAAAACAAATGTTGTTTCTGCCCTTCGGTCCAAAAGAAATAAGGATACACCACCCATACTTCCTACATTGACGCAATAAGGACACTGCTGAAACTGAAACCAACTTTATGCCAACAGTTACAAACAACAAGAGAAAGATGAAAAAATTTTCTTTGAAATTTATTAATGAGGCAGGCAAAGGCAGCAATCTGTGTTGTATTTTACATCATGACTTTGCTGCAAAACTAAGAAACCTCCAGGGAGGAGGAGGATCTTACCTACAACATAAAATAATAATAATAATAATCATAATAATAATAATCATACTAGAAAAGATTACATACATGGCTGTATAGTTTGGATCGTAATATCACCAGAATACGTCGGTTACACTGCTGCCTGACAACTTGAAGCTCGAGATGCCAATTCTGTTGCTTAAGCCACAACAACTATGACGAAAATAAGGAGAATGATCCCAAAGATAAACACCAGCAAACACCTCTGCATGAAAAAGAAGTCATAATATAATCGAGTTTGTTAAATGTCACAGATTTTCTCAAAACATGCAAACATTTATCAATATTGGAAGAGTAAAAATAGCTTTATCCTACAAGAAAGTTTAAATATCATCCACCATGAGAGGAAATTGGGAAATTGAGGGGATATGTTATGTGAAACAACTGTAATTATGACTAAAAATCGGTATATAAACAATCATAGGGAATTACTAACAAATTGATACAAAGAGCTTATTTCTTTAGCTCATAAGATAAGATTGTTATTTTGTTTTATAAATTTGCTCAAGCAGTAAAAATGTTGTTCAGACGATACAAAACTTTAAAACTTAATGGCAATTTAGGCAACTAGCACCTGAAGTTAATTGTGTTTCTTGAATTAAAGACTCTTTTAAGTAATACTAACTCCCATAAATTACCCCAATAACCAAAACATCAATAGATTTAAGCGGAAAAAAAAGTTTCCTGTGGAGCAAGGAAAAAAGATTTGGATAAATCAAACTTACTGTAGATGCACTTGCTCTTTGGATCTTGGATGCCTTTCTAAGATGTGAAGTAGCTTGCGCAGTTGCAGAATGGGAATTATCAATGTTTGAACCGATGTCATCTGCCAGGAATATACGTTCAACAGCTTGTATAGTTAGCACCCAACGATAGGAGAATCTTGAGCAAGAAAGAGAAATATTCCAACAGATGTATATATGAAGGACACAAGTTTTACCAATCATGGCTCCTTGCTCATGGACCAAATCTGCTAGATCTTTGAAAATCTCATTCACTTCACTGATCTGTTGCTGAATTTCTTTGATACCCTGATCTCTTTCTCCAATAATAGCTTCATTAAATGTGATTTCATTGTCCAACAGTACAACTTCTTGTCTGTTAACACCAAAAAAAAAAAGGACAATTACAAGCACTTCAAGGAAAATGAATTACATATTTTGGAAGGCAGATCCATGATATCTCCCACCTTGACTGTGGAAATTCAAGCAAGTCAATTGATGAAAATAAGAAATAAGGGAAAAGAAAATAGCTGTGCCCCATGACTGCTTGATACAACAACCAAGTATGCATATCACGTCAATAACAAAGAATATATTTGAAGCCAGGCTTCCCTCGTTTAAAGCCTCAAAGAAGGATAGTAAAGTAATCCCATTCAACTGTTTTGGCCCAACTTACTCAAGCCACCATCAAAATGAGTCTCATAATAGGAACATCTTAAACAGCAAAATGCTGGTCAGATCAGGAAGTGACAGTTTACCCTTTAGAATGGAGAAGAAAAAGTGTAAAGATCTAGCTAAATGATTATGGAATTAGAAACCATCAGATATAATTTCTTGAGTAAGTCTCTCAATTTATCAAAATATTCGACAAAATAAAGGGAAGACAAAAAGTTGCCACCTCAAAAGAGTGAAATGCGTGGACAATGAAGGAAAACACTTTTTGCAAGCAAGAAGCTGAAAAAATTAATAAGGGTTAAGTGATCACAATCCATAAGATTCCCAACCACATGGAAGTAGAAAAAAATAAAATAAAATCTAGAAAGCTAGTGCGAATAAGTAAGAGCTTCACAAAAATAGGTTATGGCATCAACATACTACCTAAAAACTGCACAGTGCTCACCTTTTTGATATCAGAAGATTTTTCTGTTCTGGAGTCTTAGATGAATTTGTCTCCACCTCATTGGCAGCATAACTGCATATGTTTAATTAAATATCTAATACGACCATCATGTACAAATGATAACAGCTCAGCAGTAATTAAATTATAGACACTATGTTCAACCCTGTACCAACTAAAAGTAGCTCAAAGAAGTTTGTAATATTCCAAAAGTAATATCAACACCTCTCATGAATCACTATATTACATTCCAATTTCATCTTTCGTATTCTTCAACAGCAAAAGAAAGATTATTAAAAAAAAAGCGCTAATAGAAACTAAGTCATTTGTCAGTATCAATTTCAATTTAATATGCATGAATCTTCCAAACTCCAGAATTTATTTTCCTTCACATTTTATTGTTAATAGATGTGTTTAAAATGCAATACAGAAACCCATAAAAAGGTTGGTTAACTTTTCACACCAAGAAAGAAGACGAGATGTTTGTACCCAGGATGCAAGCAACCTGCAATCACATTGAATATGCTCATATGCATGTGTATATTGACAGAGTCAAACACGCATGACCTTATTTACAATATGCAGATATGTGTATATATGCAGGTGTTGCTGGGTGCATGTAAGAGTAATTTCAATGCTAGTACTGTAAAACTTACCTGGAAGGAAGAACTTTAGGAACAAAAGGTGCATACGCTGTTTCCCTCTCAGCTGCAAGCCTTTGAGACTTCTGAAAGTCTTTAAGAGCTGACTGAAAATCTTTCGCAAGTTTAGCATCAGCAATCTTCTTTAAGGGCTGCAGTTCAATGAAAAAATTGTCAGGCAATAAAATGTAAACCACTGCCTTCCTTCTAAAACAAGAAATAAAATAATGGCAACAAATATAGCAGGGGGGAGTACCAAATTTCTGAAAACCAATTTAGACAAAAGATGGCAGGATAAAAGCATAAGCAGATAAAGAAGGGGAAACCAACAAGTAAACCAGTGCTGTCAAGGGTGAGATGAAGAGCTCGTGAGAGTTTGAACACAATAGAAGTGTCTTAGAACCCCCCACATAGGACTTACTTGCATCCTCATACCATAATTCTTTGACCAACACATTACCCAGTTCTCTATTTTTGGAAAAGGTGAAGAAACAAAACAAAAAGCAGATGAACTTACACTAACTTCTGCATCCTGATCGGCTTCACTTGCTTCCCTTAGTTTAGCTGAAGTCTCTTTGACAAGTTGTCCGATATGTAGCCTTGACTTATGCCTGCCAATGAAAACATCCAGATGCAAGTTCCAATGAAGAACAAAATTATTGATTGCATTACATATCATCTTGAGCTACAAAATAAGATGTAACTCCCTCTCATCCCAAGTTCTAAGCACAGGAACATGAAACGCAAAATAGCATTGATCATGCAACCATTCATCCATTTCATTACATTTCATCTTAAGCTAGAAAATAAGAGATAACTCGCTCTCATCCCATGAATTCCATCTTATCCATTCCAAGATTCATGTCCAAGATATCTAAGTTGAGTACCAAGCTCTAACAGCGGGAACACGAAGAGCAAAATAGTATTAATCATTCATTCATTCTACCAAACCTCTAGAAATAAAACAATAAGAAAAAGGCCAATTATTTGTTACTTATACATGGCTAAACAAATTACTCCATTTGATAATAGAAATTCAAAAATCCAGAAAGAAGGTCCAAATTTATGTTCTTTGATTCAACTTTGAAATAAGCTTTAAATAAAACCAAGAGCCAAAATACATTTTTGCTCCATTAAAAAAAACAGTAAATCAAAAGCCAAATTTAAATACATTTATATCCCACAATTTATATGGTTAAATTTAAGTTTGATATATCCAAAAAAAAAATCCACCTAAAAAAGTAAATCAAAATTAAAATTTTCCCAAAGAAAAAATTAAGGAAAAAAAATATAAAAACGCATCTTGTGATTTACACGAAAAATAGGGGGGAAAAGAAGAAGAAGAAGAAGAAGAAGAAAAGAGAACTTACAACTTGTCGCGTAATTCAACGGTGTCTTTAGGGGTACCGAGGGAATTAACAAGACGATCAAAGCCCAAAATAGCAGTTCTTATTTTGAAAACCCCAGCCGCCACCGACTGCGAAGCCGAAGCCTCTCCTTTTAATTGCCTCAGCTTTTGCTGAGAAGAATTCAAGTAATTGTTTTGATCTGGATCTTGCCTAACAAAACCAGCTTCAAGATCCTGGAAACTCATTATTTTTCCTTCTCTCTCTTTTTTCCCCCACCTTAATTTCTAAGCAATTCGATTACGTTGAATAAAGACAAAGGAAGAGTAATGAAGGAAGAAACAGACGAAAACTGAAAAAGAAAGCAACCCTAAACGAAAGAAGGAAAGAAATGGCGTAGAATTGATGAAGTATTTTTAAATTAAAATTAACATACAATATTTGGTTGGCGTACCAGTTGTTCTAAGTCAAACTATATAACAATGTAGAAGTTTCCATTGGCCATGGGGCCGCCAACATTCTTTAAATTTCTGGATTCCATTTCGGACTTGGTCATCAACCTTGAACATAATAAAATAGATCAAGAAAATTGATC
>JBBYHM010000013.1:8970645-8982450 GCA_038381775.1 Adansonia rubrostipa
TTTTGAATAAATAAAAATATCTAATTATTTATTCAATGTAAAAAACTTTTTATTGTTAAATATATATCAAAAAAATATTATTCTCGATCAATATGATAGGAATATTAAATCGATTTAAAATTTAACGTTACAACCAAGGACGGAGCTGAAATGTTTACATTTGGGGGCCAAATCAAAATATAAAGATATATAGATTAAAAAATTATTCATATAAAAATTTTCATTTTGTCTCTATTGTAAACATTACAACAACTTCTTTCTCAATGTATACAAATAATAATTTTAAATTTCATATAAGCCATATTCATATTATCACCAAATCAATCATATAGGTAAAAAACAACACAAAAAATATATATATATACAATAATAAATCCTTATCAATCATAAACTAATTAACATAATGAATATTAATAAATAAAACATCAAATATTCAGAATCTAAAAATACTTTACAAGTTGTGGAAAAAAAATAAAAAATTTAATGACATGAAGCTTAAAAAAAAAAAAAATCAAAAGTTTTTTCAGATTTTGTTACCGTTTTAATTTTAAAAGAAGAAAACAAAAAGAGATATAGAAATGACAATGAAAATTTAACCAAAAAAAAAAGGAATATAAAAACAAAGATATCAGAAAAAAAAAGATTCAAGGCAGAGAAAAGGTCTAAAGTCAGATTTATTGAATGATTGAATGAAGGGCCAAAGTAATTAATTAATTAGGGTAGATAAAGATAAAATTAATGAGAAGACAACCAAAGTTGAAAATTCTTGAAGGGCCCATGCTGTCATTCAATAAATTATATTATTAAATTACATTATTAAATCAATGATAAAGATAAAATTATATTATTAAATCAATGATCGATTGGTTAAAATAATTAATAAAACAAAAAGTTATGTAAATGTATAAAACTAATTTAGGCTTACAATAATGTAAGTAAGTTTCTCCTCGTATGTTTGCATGTATTTATATATATACGGCAAATGATAGATCAAGTCATTCTAAGTTGAGATAATGGCATAAATTATTTTAAAATATAATAAAACACCAAAAATATTAGTAAACCAAACATCTGAAAATCTATTGAATATTCGTGAAACAATTCCCTAAGCAAAGCAAATTTTTGCCATCATCACAAACTGAAATGAAAGTTTTATAAGAATATAACACGAATATCTGGTTCATGACAAGTTTTACGGTAGATCTTTTACGTAAGTTAATGGACGAAATATCTTTAAAGAAGGGTTGATGAAAATACCCACAACCTTGTAAACCAGGCTGGTAAAATTTCGATGGGCTTTGAGAAGCCATTACAATAGCTTCAGTCCACCGGTTACATCATCCACCATTTCAATAGGTCCTGCAAAGAACAATGCATGGTACCAAAGGAAGAATTAAAAATAAAACCAAACACAAAATAGAAATTCACAGAATTATAGTCAAAAGAGACACTTACCAAGAATAGCCATTACCGTCCTCGAATCTGAAAAGGAATACAAATATGAATAAGTTTCATCATATATGCTTATGTTTAGACCCAAAAAAAAAAAGAGCCTTTCGAGAGCAAAAGCTATCGAAGTGTTAAACGTTAATACGAAACAGTTAAAAACTTAAATGCAGTCATCTGCTTGGGATAGAAATGACAAATGAACTGAATTATACTTTGATAACTAAAACCTACATATTTCTAATAAAAAAGCAACTACGTGAACAAAAGCTATAGTTATGAAGCCTTTAGCATGACACACTAATTCTAACAATTAGACAATTCATTATTATATTATATTTCTTTAATGGGTTTGGGTCTCCAGTTTTCAATACCAGTTGCTAATTCTAACGATAAAAATAAATCAAACGTTTTGCATCTGTAAAGGCTCAAGCACATTCATAGAAAAGCACCAAAAGGATTCCATAGTTTGTCCTTGCTAACTTCCCAATAAGAGCAAAAGTTTAAGAGAATAATAGTTAGTATTTGACTGTCCTCTGTCTGTGTGTGTGTGTATGTATATAAGGGAGAACAAAACCCAATAACAGCTAAATAAGCAACGATAAAATCCCAAACTAGAATTTGATTCTTCAGCATTTTCTCTTATTCAGTCTTTTACTATCCTTTTCAAACTCTACGGTTTCTTCCAATCTTTTTTAATTTTTCTTTTGTGAAACCCATACACTGACTTCCACTTTTAGCCAAAACCAGCTAGAGCCATGAACTAACTAAGGGTTCTTAAAGGGGCAGAAGAACAGAGAAGGAAGGGAAAGAGGGCAAATATAGAAGGCCCTGCACAATTTCCTTTCATATGGCTTATATTCTTAAGTGCATTGCCAGATTAAGACAAACTCTAAGATTGGCAATTTATAGAAATTGATGAATTACCATTTACCAACACCATGATGATTTAAATTATTAATAAAGAAAGAAAATAAACTATGGCACTCACTTGGTGCAATCTGAGTTCTCCCTGCATCAATGGTGATATGTGTTGGTAGGTTTAGTGATTTTGCCCTCTCCTGAAAAGTTCAAATTCTGGTTAATAATTGATAAAACCATCTAAATGAAATACCAAGATATATCATCAGAAATATTAAAGCTCTAAGGACAAACAATAAGACCAAAAAAATAGGTGATGCCATTCAAACTGGAAAAGTGTTGACCATTTTTTAGAGACAGGTTTGGCAACGACAGAAAGAAACATCAACAAAACCCTAAAGCTTTATATGAAGGATTATCGACAGCAGGGTTCATAAGTAAAACATTAAATGGTTTAAATACCACATAGAGAAAGATGGATAAATCTAATAAAGAAGAGAGAAACACCATTTAGAACCTCTTTGAGCAAGAAATTGACCACAAGTGTATTTGAATATTCTTCTAAGAATTAATCACTATTTTAACTGCAATTCTCATCCAAAAGTTCAAGAAAGTGCTTTCACCACTCTCGTATAAACAAGTAAATATGGCCTCTACTACCCACAAAAGCAAAACCACTAAATTATTTCTTTCACGCAATACTCAATAAAGTGTTAAGTTTTCCACCACATAAATTCTTTCTTTCATGTGCAAGATATGGCTTCTCGTCTGACAATAATTTTCTCTGTTAATAAATTGTTGGTAGAAATTCAATAAACTATAAGGTAGATGGTGTTTACAGTAGAGGGAGTATTCCTAATAATTATCAGAATATGAAGCACAAGTAGAAATATTAAACCACACTGACTTGCAAAACTAGCATATCTTCCTCACTGTCAATTTTCACAACCACCTTTGGCTGAGCAGACATCTCCCACCTGCATATGAACAACATAAGGAAGAAAATGAAGGAGAGAAACACAGACAGAAACAGAATGGAAAGATCAAAATCTATGGTTTCGGTAGTGGAACACCAGAAGGCTCTACCTGTTCAAAGCTTTTGGTGCTCGATGAAGGAGTTTTTTGTAAAGACCCAAAGTTGCATGACTAAACATTGAAAGAAAACAAAAAGAGTGAGATTATGAACTGGAAAAGAAATGGGATTCAATAGAACAAAGTTTGTCAAGAAAATATATGCAAATCAACCAAGGGTCATGCAACAAGAGGTCAAGAAATCACAGCATCAGATGACCACTTTTTAACAGTAAAAAAGGTCAGTGATTATAAATTTACATGAAAGTCATTATAAAATATGGTAAAATGAGGAACCACCAAAGTAGAATTATTTTGTCAAAAGATGGCAAGAAATGAACCTGCCAATTGGCTGCTTACTGAAACCATATGCTTGCACATCAGTAACTTAATAGAAAACCTTACGCATTGGGTTAAATCTTGTTTTGAGGAAATTAAATTCCCAAATAATTACAAAAAATTTCTTCCAAGGTGCTAGCCATGACTCAATGAGATTTATAATATGCATCACAAGTGACGGAGGGCAAATGTTTCAATCATTTATTGAGTATGATCTGCTTTAAGAAATCCTGCTTATCACACCCCAAGCATTCAGGTACAATTCCAATTTAATTGATAGTTTTAAGAGTTCTATTTGGACGTTGGTTCACTTTCTCTTGGACAGATATTCATTATCAGGATTCAGAACTAGGAATTAGCATATTCCACGTAATCGATGAAAAGTATGGGTTAGAAAAGGATCTATCAACAAACATATAGTAATTCATTCAAATATAACAGAGTATTTACTGCATGACCTGACTTGATCAGTAAATTCATATCTCAGCGGTAAACATTTGAATCTAACGAAAGCCAAAATTAATGATAAAACTAGAAAACAAGGCTCACCTGCACTGGGCAGCAATTTTCCCTTTACCCATCTTAAGATCATTTCGTACCACCAATACCTGAAGATAATAACAGTAAGACACAGGTGTGCAATGTCTATTTTTTACATCTAATAGTTTGTCTTAACATGCCAATCACCAATAGAGAAGAGATAGTTCAATACCATTTTAAAATCCTCTAGAATGTCAGCCAACTTTTCGATTTCAAAGGGTTCTTTGGTTGTCTTCTTATTTGCTTTAGAGATTGTAGTATCTTTAGCTCCTCTTGATGAGAGAAAAAAACAAGCAGGATGGCGCTTCCCAATGCAGTAACCCAAGGCAAGGCAGCCAGCCCCAACTAGGATGGCACTCAACCATGACAAATCCATCATGTTAAGCACCAACAGTAATTTCCGCTTCACACTAAATGCGATAGCAAGCATCCACTTAAAACTCAAAGGAAATCTGCATGGTGCGTAAACAGATCTCAGAAATTTACCTCGAGCACGAAAATTGGATTATAATATAATGACAATTATATTACAGCTAATATGAAAGAAAAGAAAAACAATCCAAACTAATAATGTTATTTTTAGTAGTAGTATGTTAGCAGCAATACAAGGAAGAGCTGAACAAGGGCTTAATTAGGCTGCATTTGGTTGATGCTCTCCTAACTTGCTTTCTGCCTTTGCTATCTACACTCAGCTTCCTACATCATTGCTAAAATGTAAAATCAAACGCTAAAAGGTGTAATCATAATTAATTAAAAAAGGAACAAACAATTAAAGTTTAGCACCAATTCAAGCATAATTATTGTTCAATAAAAACGTAGAATTACCCATTTTCTTGTCCAATAATAATTGCATTTTTAAAGTTTGGAAAAACATAAACTATTTGTTCTGTATCCAAACATTTTCTTTCGTTGTGCTTCAAAAGCAACAACCAAATAATACCTAAATTAATTAAATTAAGTTAACAGAACTTTAGAAACTCCGAAGCCAATGCCAGTGCCACATCATAAACCTAGGTTGATTCATTCAATTTCCTTACCAAACAAAAAAACTTGAACTTCGTCAAATGTGACAGGTCCAATTCAATCAAACACCCAGACATCTATTTTTCATCCAATCATGTTTGTAACCACAAAGGTTTCAGACCATTATAACAACTAAATCTTTGAATTTCAAGTTTCAACTTTATCCTAGACATTCATTAATGAAGCAACCATTTCCGCAATCATCATTGGGAGAATAAAAAAAAAAACTAAAAAGATACATAATCAAAAATTGGTAATTGAAATGAAAAACAAAAATTTAAAGGAACAGGAAAAAAGAAATAGAGAAAGTATACCTATTAGAAACTTGGGTTAGAGTTGGATCATGGATTTATTGAGATTGGGTTAAATGGGAAAGTGGGTTTCTTGACTGAGTTGCTGGGGTTTTGTGTTTGGGTTCAAAGCAAAGGTTAAAGGAACAAAATGGCTGCGACCGATATGAAAATGGGGAGAAAAGAGTGAAATAGGAGGTTGGGCAAAGTCAATAATAAATAATAGCAGCAAGCAAGGAAAGCAGAGAGAAGTAAGCAAAGAAGAAGAGTGGGATCGTCTGCAAGTCGGGCTATCCGCCCAATATCATAAGTTCGGTTTGGGTTTTGAATAATTTTTTCAAAATTAAATTGATTTATTCTGTAGTAAATAATAATAATAATATTAATAAATATTTTTATTTAAATTTTATATATAAATATTGATATAAAAATTAATTTTATATTTATTATTAATTTAGAAATAATAAATTCAAACTTGCAAAATAAATTAAAATCAAACATAATTTTAACTTAAATAAAAATATAAAAAATTTAAATCATCCGACTCATAAATATTTTCACATTTAATGTCGCAGTTTGTAATAATACTTTCTGTATCTTCAAGGTTTATGTTATTACTAAAATTTGAAAGTACAATTATATAAAATGTAAATAAGTGAATTTTTAATTAATAATTTCATCCTTTAATATTATAAAAACCAATTTGTGTAAAATTAAAAAAAATCATAATAAAAATATTTACTTGTAAAAGTGAAAATATTCGTTAAAATAATTTAAAATATGAAAAGTATAGTTGATGAGAATATTTTCAAAGATGTATTATTAATTGGAAGACATATAAATCAATAAATCATAACAATAAAAAAAATAAAAAAAAAAACATGTATATAAAAAATTTTTTTTTTGAAAAAATTTGTAGTTACCGATTATATAATTGCTTGGAACAATGACTCGAAGTAGACCTATTAATTTTGATCCAAACTCGATCAGTCAATTTGAATTTGAACCCGAATCACCTCATTTAATTAAAAAAAGTTAACAATCCAAAATCAACAAACCTAAACTCAAAATAACTTAAATCTAGAATGACTGAACCTAAAATGACATGAATCCAAAATAATTTGAATTCGAAATGACTCGAACAATTAATCCGGAATGATCTGAACTTAAATTAAATATAATTTTATTTCAAAAATATTAAGTTTTTACAAATAATACTTATTATATAAATTATTAATTTATTTTATTATTTTATTTCATAACTTGTAATTATATTGTATCATGATAAAGTATGCAAATATCATTTGGTATGTATAAATTAATTATGTTCCTACTTTTATTCTCTTATCTTTATGTAAAATGATGCAATAATTATACATGTGCCTGTTATAATAATTTTTCATTTGAGAAATTTAAATGTTTTAAATTGTTTCGTTGTTTTATTTATAACCTACAAATATATTGCTTGGTAAAACTTTATATAATAATCATTATTTTATTTATAATTTTTTATTTCTCATTTAGGTATAATAAACACATTCGTAATTATTATTGTCAAAGATCGAAGATGTTTTTATTTCTTTGGCTGAAATAAGGGAATTGAAAAAAAAATTAAATTGTAATCAATTAAAAATTTAATATTCAACCAAGTGAACCTTAAAAAAAAACTATTATATGGTTTTATAAAATATTTGGAATTAAAGGTTCAATTCGATAATTTTTGAAAATTCAATATTGAAACACATTGATATACTTTGCCATCTTTTTATTTATAAACATAAAAATTTATAATAAAGGAAATAAGTCCTAACTTTATTGGTCGAATCAAAATATAAGACCAAAATTTCATATAAAATTTTTAAATATACTTTGCAAAAAGATTTTTTTAGCAAGCAAATATTTGAGAGGATTATTTTAAAAACATTTATGCTTCCATAATTGCAAATAAAAATGCCCTATGATCTCAATAGCAGATAAAACTATATTTAATGGAAAGAAATAAAAACCATCCCTCTATTGGCAAGGATAATGGGTTAATGAGTTAACATTTATTGATTTTTTAAAGTTTAATTAGATTGAAATTGGGTATAGATAATGAATTAATAGGTTAACTTTTATTGACTTATCGGGTCTTAGATTAGTTTGGTTAAAATTTTGTTAGGCAACAACCTCATTTTAGCCGTAATAAGTTTTTTTCTTTTAATTTTACAGCCTTTTACATTATAATACTTATTTGTTAAAAAAATTATTGATGATATTTACTAAATAAATAGATAACATAAATTTTAATAATGATATTTACTAAAAAAATATTAAATGATAATAATTATTTAAATAAAATTGATACTTGAATTTAAAAAATAATTTGATTATGAAAAAAAGCTAAAAATCAAGTCAGAAATATATTTATTTTATTAAAAATTAAAACATATATTTAAAATATTTTTATTTTTATATTTCAATAAAATTTTAATTAAATATGACTCAAGCAAATAATTTATTTAAATTTGATCTAATATTATTTTAAAATTGATAAATTAACACAAATAATCCAAACTTGTGTAAATTTAGTATCAAACATAATTGACCCGAACTCAAAATAACCAAACTCGATGAATCCAACTATTATACCTGATTAATTTAAAGCTAAATCTAAAATAACTTAAACCCAATTTTACTCGAGTGTTAGACCCGATTAACCCGAATCCAGAATTACCCAAACTTGATTAACCTAAACGTTAAACCCGATTGATCCGAACCCGAAATGACCTGAAAATAAAATGATTCAAGCCTGAAATGACTTGAACCTAGAATGACCTGAAATCCAAATGACCCGAACCTGAAAAATGATCCAAAAATTTTAAAATTCGAAATTATTCAACTCAAAATGACTTGACAAGCCAAACCAACTCGCCCAATTGACAAGTCTAACCCAAAAGAACTCTTACTTGCCGCATAAAATGTATAACTAATTTTGAGAATATTAGTACAAAGACACATTGTACTTGAAGGAAATACAAATTAATTAGAGAGCTTGATTTAATCTATTTTGAACAATTAATTAAGAAAAGTTTATTCTAATCATTAAGGATTTGAATGTTAATAAGAAAATAAATAAAAATTGTCACATAAAAACAAGTATTAGCATATATCTAACTAATATTAGAACTCAAACTAATTTAAAAAAATTATATATCAAATCTTTTTCAAATGATATAATATTTTTAAAATAAAAAACTAAAAAAATTAATAAAAATATGCATTTAACGTAAAAAAGAAAAAATGGGCATAATTTGACTTGTTATTGGACATTGTTATTATGTGCGCGGCTCCAATAACTTGCTTTATCGATTAAAATATTATTTATAAAAGATTTAATTATTCATTAACTTTAATTTTTACTGTTATTTGATAAATTAACTAGTTAAAGGATCTCTAATAATGAATCATTACCCAAAAAGAGCTATATTTTAATGATACTAAGTCAATATAATTATTTTTTATTTATAAAATTAATCTTATCATCTTATTATTAAAATGCAAAATTAAAATTTAATTTAAAATGACATTTTAAAAATATAATGAATAATAATATCTCTTTTTATTAATTTAAAATATTCTTCACACTCATGCTTTTATATATATTAATATTTATTATCACGTATATTATACATAAATTTAATTATTTTATTTATTTTAAAAAATATGTAGTTGTATATTTTAAAAATAATTAAAATTAATAAATATATTAACATATAATATTTGTTCAATATTCAAATTTATAAACTATTATTTTTAATTTTAATATAAAATTAAATTTGTGAAAATAAAAAAAATCAAATACACAATTTTACATTTTTATCAAATAAATTCATTTACATTTTAAAATTAATAAATTAAAACACTAAAAATAAAAGTAATTAACACAACATATTTTTTATTTATCATCAAATAAATATATTTAATAAAAAATTTTACACAATTAATGTTTTTATATATGTTATAAATTAAATCTCGTCGTCCTAACTTTTTTAAGGATTCTAATCGAAAGATTTTAACATTATGTATCAAAATTTTAATTTAACCTCTAAGTTGGTTATAAAATATAAAATATATATAATATAATACTTAAAAAAAGCTTACGTCATAAATAGAAGAAGTTGAATATGGGGTGCAATGATTAAAATTCTAATTGCTAGTTTAATTGACGAGTCTTTAGTAATTTTTGTCCGATGAATTCGACAGGTAAATTGAATTCAAAAGAAGTTTAAATATTAAATTTAGTATTTTTATATTAAATAAATATTAAATATAATAATTTTTTATATAAATATTTTAATTTAATAGTTGTATGATATTCAAAATATAATTAAGAAGTTTAAGTTCAAGTCTATCACTCAAATAATTTTGAATAAAAAATAATACAATGAAACTAAAACCAATTTTTTTTATTGATTCAAACTATTAATTAAAATTTCGATCTTAAATCACGTGTTAAATTTCAATTCTCAATCGAATTAAACAAGTTTAATAAATTATCTCAATATTGTCGATGTCTTTTTTTAATCGAAATCAATTATGATTGAAGGTTAATCTTTTAAAGTGCATTTCGATGCTTAAGTAAAAAAGAATCAAAGATGGAAGAGGGAATGAGGTTATGAAAGTGTTTTGAAATCTCTACCTTGATTCATGATTCGTTTAGGTAGTTAGTAGAGAAAACCTTAAGTGGGCACGTGTCTTTGCAAGAGGCATAGTGTTTTCAGCCATTGGCGAGGTGCGAAGTATTGACTCACAACGAGATGATAGGCCTAATCTTCATTTGGCATGATGTCATGCCTTTGGTCGAGTGCACTCTCTGTATTCAAGCGACAAGAGACGTGCTATACCCAAGGTGCCTAACAATATAATTAACTTACGACTTATTAAATGCTATCAATTAGTATAATGATTTTTCCGCCCATTAAATACTCGGCAAATATTCTCTCATCAATTTTCTTGGGTCAGATTGATTGTTGGGTTTATTTTTGAGCTTCGATGTTAGACAAACCCAGTGGGCTCAACAAATTTAATTTTTTTATTATTAATAGGTCAATTAAATCAATTTCAATAATAGAAATCTAAAACTTTTGTCCAAAGGGCAGTTTGATCACATTCATAAAATCCCATTTAAACTCATTTATTTTAAATTTCATATTAAAATATATATATATATATATATTAATATTTTAAAATTAAATATTAAAATATTATCACAAATTAAAGTCTAAGTCAAATTCAAATTTGGAAAATCTTTTCTTAGTGCTGGAGCTAGACTAATTATAAGTTTACTTGTTCCAGTTCAAAAATATATATATGCATATACGTCACTTGTTACTAGATTTAGAAACTTGCGTGTCAATGGGCAAAGAGAACCCAATCCAGCGGACACGATTTGGAAAGGAAAATGCATTCTCGACGACTCTGACTCGACTTTGATTTTTTTTTATTTTTTTACAGAACGTTGTAGAAATTAATTTATTTTGTTTGGAAATTGAAATTCTTCGAAGGAAAAAGGGGAAAAAAAACAAAAAGGAAAAATCTATTTTGATGAATTTATAATTTTTTTAAAATTCATTAATGAATTCTTAAATAATTATTTAAAATTATTATATACAATAATATTTTTATTTAATATATTAAAAATTATAAGTTAAATCAAGATAAAGCCTACCCCTATGCTTTCTATCATTTGAAAAATGCTCACTTATCATCTTAAAATTTGAAAAAAACACACTAACCTCATTAAGTTTATTTATTAAGTGAATTTTAAATAAAAAAATTACCCTTTTATTAATTTTTCAATTTTCAATTTTTTTCATTCTTTTTGTTGAAGACTTTTTTATGCACAAAATAAAAAAAATTTTAGCAGTTTTAAAATTGTTTCTAACTGCTATTAAATTAATCTCTAATGCAAATACATGTTAACGATTTTTAACTTATTTTTAAATTAAAATATTAATTTTGAGACAAATGCGCTGTGTCTTCTATTTAAAATAAATTTAAAAAAATTATTTTTAAAAAAGTTTTGTTAATCAAATTGATTAAATCCAAATAAAAAAATAGTAGTTTGATTAACGAAATCTTAACATTGTTACATTTTTAGAGAGATAAAAAATGTATGTTCTAAACTCATATGTGTAAGTTTATTTTTAATAAAATTTCATGGTGATAGTTATATATAGTTTTTCTATTCTTT
>JBBYHM010000013.1:8982550-8992993 GCA_038381775.1 Adansonia rubrostipa
AACACGTGGCGCTTGACAGTGAATGAGAAGAATTTCATCAAAACAGCCTTACTTTCTGAAATACGAATAGATGGTCGAAAGCCCTTTGAATTTCGTAATATCATCATCGACTTTGGCAGGCAAGTTAAACCATACTCTTGATTATGTTTATATTCTTGCAAAAACTACTGGGTTTCCTTCTTTTTTTTTTTTTTGGGAAGTTTAATTTTTCTGTTTGATTTGGTAATGTGATTATTCTATAAAGAACTGAAATAATTACATTTTTAAATTTTAATTATTCAAAAAGGTTTCTTTTTTTTTTTTTTCATCCAAATGCAAATTACTTTAGGTTTTTTGGCACATTTGCTGAAATATAGGGGAGGAGATGAAATTTTAAACTTAGACCTCAACCTTTTAAAAAAGGTTAACAACCAGTAAGCCAAGTCTCAGGTTCTGTGCTAATGAAAGTTGCAAATGGATACTCTTTTTTGGTAATTTTGCAGAGAAGATGGCTTGGCAGAGGTGCAGCTGGGCCAGACTCGTGTTATGGCCATTGTGACAGCTAAATTGGTTCAGCCTTATCAAGACAGGCCTAATGAAGGAACTCTTTCAATCTACACAGAGTTTTCGCCAATGGCTGATCCCTCATTTGAGACAGGCCGTCCGGGAGAATCTGCTGTTGAGTTAGGACGTATAATAGATCGTGGTCTAAGGTTATATTTCTTTTATAATGTAGTGGAGACTACTCTCAAGTATATCTTATTAATGTTATTTCATGATTATGGATGTTTATTTTAGATAATATCCAGTTTTATAAGCTATGTGGAATGGTGTCGGATCTACATTGCAGTTCTTTTGCAGCATATATTTGTATATGTCTGTGAAGGTATGTAGTGCTCTTGCAGGGAAAGTAGGGCTGTAGATACTGAATCACTTTGTATTGTTGCTGGCAAGTTAGTATGGGCCATCCGTATTGATATCCACATCCTAGATAACGGGGGGTATGACCAAAGTCTTTTTGCTGAATATCATTATTTAACTTGTTTTTCCTCCTTAATTTGGAATGTTTACTTTGTTTTTATCAATGTGCTTTTTTTGGAAACAGTAACCTGGTTGATGCAGCCAATATTGCTGCTTTGGCTGCTCTTATGACCTTTCGGAGGCCTGAATGCTCGCTAGGAGGAGAAGATGGTCAGGAAGTAATAATACATCCACCTGAGGTGATTTTTCCAGGATCTTGGCAGTGATCTTTTGTTCTGGAGTTCTTCTTTGGTTATTTATAAGAATTTAGTGAATTTTGAGACCTAGATTTTGATGCTTTTGCATTTGAAGTTCTGAATGCCTTTATTGAATTAGTTCTTTTATTGGATTGCTCATGCCTTACTAACTTTTAGCAAAGAGTATGTGCGTCATTTAAAGCATCTATTAGTTTTCATATTATGTTTGGAATTGGTTATTTTTTCCTTTTAAAGTTTCAGATGCTGATAGCATGTGCTATTTTGAGGATCGTAGGTATGCCTTTCAAGTTTTCATCAAGGAGTATGTGCCTCATGCAAATTAGATTCATTATTTTTCCTATCAATCTGGGATCTGTTTGACTAGTTTGTTGTTGAAGCCTTATGGGTGATAACATAGTTGATGACAACTGAAACTGAATCAGTAAATTTCTTATTGCTGTTTGTTTTACAAACTGTTTTTAGGTCTATACATACAGCATGTCCGAACCTTCAAATATAGTGTCCTAGATAGAAAAGGAAACTAGAAAATTCTAATTTATATTGCCTAAGTCAACTATCTTATCTCTAGAATAACTAATTCCTTGATTTAAGGAATACTTAGTAATTACAAAGTAGTTACAGCTATCGACAATATAAAACAGATAATATCCCTTTCCTTCTAACACTCCCCCTCAAGCTAGAGAGTATTTCATTCCTAGCTTGGAAATACTGTCCTGGAACTGAATAGTATGCAGTCCTTTTGTGAACACATCTGCCAGCTGATTTTTTGTTGTCACATACGGGATGCAAATCAGACCACTCTCAAGTTTTTCTTTTATGAAGTGCTTATCTATCTCTATATGTTTAGTCATTGCATGTTGTGCAGGATTGTGTACAATATTTATTGCCGACTTGTTGTCACAGAAGAGTTTCGTAGGCTTATATCCCCCTATCTTCAGGTCCTTTAGAAGTATTCTTAGCCATAATAGTTCACATATACCCTGGGCCATAGCTCTAAATCCTGCTTTAGTGCTCGACCTTGCCGCTACATTTTGCTTTTTACTTCTCCATGTAACTAAATTCCTCCAAGATAGGTGCAGCGCCTTGTAGTTGATCTTCTGTCCGCTGGAGATTTTGCATAGTCTGCATTTGTATAGGCTTCAAGTGCTATTCCTATATTTCTTCGAAACAACATCCCTTTCCCTGGATTAACTTTTAAGTAATGTAGAATCTTATGGACAGCCTGTAGGTGTATTGCCTTTGGATTGTGCATAAACTGACTTACTACACTAACAACATAAGCTATTCCGGCCTTGTATGTGATAAGTAGATAAGTTTTCCATCCAACCTTTGGTACATCTCTCTACTGCTTCCTCTAGCTTGTGATTAGGATCAATTGGTGTAGGGGCAAGTTTACGTTTTAACTTTCTTGTCTCTTTTAGGAGATCAAGGACATACCTCTGCTGAGATATGAAAATGCCCTGTTTAGAATGTGCCACCACAATTCGTAGGAAGTACTTCAATCTTCCCAATTGCTTAATTTCAAACTGTTTGATCAAACATTGCCGTAGGGGCTCCTTTTCAAATTCATCATTTCCAGTTACTATTATTTCATCAACATATACTAGCAAAACTGTAACTTCGCCTGTTTTTGAGTGCTTTATAAATAGAGTATGATCCCATTGACTTTGCTTGTATCTGTTGGTTATCATCACCTTTGCAAATCTCCTAAACCAAGCCTTCGGAGATTGCTTAAAATATGCCTTCTACAGTTTGCACAGTTTCCCTTTTTCCACATCGTCCCCAAAACCGGGTGGTATATACATTTATATTTCCTCCTCTAAGTCTCCATGTAGGAATGCATTTTTAACATCAAATTATCGTAAATCTTATTTAAGATTGGCAACTAATGACAGTAAGACTCTTACTGTATTTAATTTTGCAACCGAGGCAAAGTTTTCTTGGTAGTCTACCCCCGTAGGTTTGAGTATAACCTTTAGCTACCAGCCTGGCTTTATATCTCTCTAGTTTCTTATTTGCCTTATACTTTACTGAGAATACCCTTGTACACCCCAATGGTTTTTTTTCCTTTGGTAGTTACACAATTTCCTAAGTTTTGTTTTTCTCTAGTGCCTCCATTTCTACTCTCATAGCTTCCCTCCACTCTTCTTTGGATAATGCTTCAGATAAAGTTTTAGGAACCAAGTTAGTTTTTAGGCTCACAAGAAATGTCCTATGGGATGAAGAAAAATTATCAAAAGACACAAAATATGAGATTGGATATAAAGGGTATTTAGTACATTCTCTAGGTTTTTTCCTAAAGGCAATTGGTAGATAAAGAACAACATCTATTTCAGAAGTAGGTTCAGATGTAGCGCTTACCTCATTTCCATGCCTAGAAGAACATTGGACTTGTTCAGGTTCAGAATTTGGAACTCTTCGCCTTGAATACACCTGTTCATATCTCCAAGTGTCAAAAACAGGTTGAGATTGTGGCTGTATGGGCTATGATTGAGACTGGGTAGGTTGGAATTGTGACTTTGTAGGCTGGGACTGGTGTTGTGTTTGAGTTTGGGTAGATTGATGTTGTGTTTGAGTTTAGGTAGATTGGGTAGGTAAAACCAGCATAGATAAAGGCTGCTGTTCTATTAGGAAGTTGTCCCCCATCCTTATCTTCCACTGGTGATTGCCCCCTTTGAAGATAAGGCTGAGTAAAGTAGGGTGTTCTTTCCTCAAAAGTGACATCAGCAGTAACAAAAAACCATTTTGTAGGTGGATGATAGCACTTGTATCCTTTTTGAGTGGATGGGTATCCCACAAAGACACACTTGATAGCTCTAGGATCTAGTTTCCCTCTATTGTTGCTATGTACATGGACAAAGGAAGTACAACCAAAGACTCTAGGTGTGAGATTGTTTGAAGTATTCATGTCAGGGTAGAATTTAGGAAGAAATTATGCTGGGGTTTTAAATTCTAAAGTCTTGAAGGCAATCTGTTTATGATGTGAGTAGTTGTTAGGTTGGCTTCCCTCCAATATGTTTTTGGTACATGTTGCTTAAATAGGAGGGCTTGGGTAGTGGCTAGTAGGTGACCATTCTTTCTTTCAGCAATCCCATTTTATTGTGGGGTGTTAACACAAGATGATTCATGAATGATACCCTGCTTTTGAAAATAGGAAGATAAAAACAGGGTGAAATAATCCCCAGCATTATCAGATTGAATTCTTTTTATTTTTACCCCAAATTGGTTTTATACCATAATATGAAAAGTAGGTAGGACACTCCTCACATCAAACTTGTGTTTGAGTAGGAAAACCCAAGTAACTTTAGTGCAATCGTCAATAAATGACACAAACCACTTTGATCCAGTCACATTAAGGACAATAGAGGGCCACCAGATATCAGTATGAACTAAATGAAATGGTATTGAAGTTTTTTTTACTGCTAATAGGGAAGGATACTCGTTTGTGCTTTGCAAACTCACACACATCACAATGAAAATCTTGAACATTTATTTCTTTGAATGAAGATGGGAACATTTACTCTAAATGACGGATAACCAAACCTATAGTGGTAGAGCCAAATAACATTTTTGTTCCTGAATCAATGATATGTTTTCGTTGACACTAGTTGACTTGGTTATAGTTTCAAGTTAGTAGAGTCCATCCTTTTCCTTAGCAAGTCCAATTTCTTCCCCAAGATCCAATCCTAAAACACACAATAGGTAGGATAGAAAGTAATATCACAATTTGTGTCATCAGTAACATTTTGGATATATGTCAAATTAGTGGATAGCTTAGGAACATGAAGCACATTTTTAAGAATGAACTGAGATGTCATTTGAATGTCAAGTAAGCCTGCAATAGTAATAGATGATCCGTTTGCTGCTAGAATTTTCCTATTGCTAGGATAAGGGAATAGGGAGTAAATTGTGATGGTGAAAGGGTCATGTGATCAGTTGCCCCTGAATCAATGATCCAGGAGTTGGAGGAAACTTTTTCTGAAGCATTTAGACCACAAAGAAGAGTGGACTTACCTGAGAGTGTCAATGAACATGTCTCGTTGGTTTTGGACTTTCCTAGAGCCCCTAATAGATCTCTCAACTTTGCAATCTCTTCTTTGTTGAGCTCCCCTTGCTCTAGAATTAAATCTGACTGTGTTACAACCTGGTGAGCTTGGGTTTGTCCCTTCTTCTGTCCTTTATAGCCCTAATCTTGACTTGTAGTGGTTGGTTTGTCATTCAATTTCCAGCATTTGTCTCTTGTGTGCCTCGACTTCTTGCAATAGGTGCACTAGAGAGTATCCTTATTGTCCCTTCCAACAATCTTTGAGGATCTATACAAGTCTGCCTTTCCTCCATCATGCATAGGTACTGTTTCTGTCCTTGTTGCCATAGCTGATCCATCTTGACTTTCTATCATAACCCCTTTGCGGCTTTCTTCTGCTCGTATTAAGGAAATAGTTTTCATTTAGTGATGGTAATTCTTCCTTACCAAGTATCTGAACTACAACTTGGTCAAACTCACTGTTGAGTGCAACAAGGAAATCATACACCCGATCTTTTTAGATGAAACTCTTTAGTATTGCAGTACTTCAGGGCATCTAGTTTTGATGCAGCGATAGTGATTGAGTTCTTGCCACAAAGTCTACATAGAGTTTGTATACTCAGTCACTGTTTTGTTTCCTTGTTTCATGGCATTAGTCTTCACTTTAATCTTGTATACTTGTGTTGCATCTCAGGCTTTCTAATAGGTTTGTCTAACAGTGTCAGACTTCCTTGGCTGTGGATAGGAACATATATGTGTCGCTTATCTCAGGACTTATAGAGTTCCACAGCCATGACATTATCATAGAGTCTGCTTCATCTCATGCAACAAATTTCGAATCCTTTGGCTCCAGACCTGTCCTCATCAAGTGGCCTGGTTTCCTCTTCCCCTTAAGATATCTCTGGACAAATTGTGACCATTTTAAGTATTTTTTTTTTTTTAGTTAGCCTAGAGGCTGCCTGGATATTTTGTAAGTCTCCAGGTAAATGCATAACGCTTTCCTAGGAGTGTGCCTAAATTTCATATATAATTTGGGTTGAGAGGTAAGATGTCTAAGACAAATGGCAATAAAGGCTAAAAGGAATTGTTGAATAAAGGAAGGCAATGAAGGCCTAAGAAAACTTGCAATATGGCAATTAAGGCCAAAAAAAAAAAAATTTGAATGAACTCTAGGAAAAACTCCTAAGGCTCTGATACCATGGTGAAGACTGAAACTAAATCAGTAAATTTCTTATTGTTGTGTGTTTTACAAGCTGCTTTTAGGTCTATTTAAACAGCAGGTCTAAATCTTCAAATATAATGTCCTATATAGACAAGAAAACTAGAAAATTCTAATTTAAATTGCCTAAGTCAACTACTTATCTCTAGAATGACTAATTCCTTGATTTAAGGAATCCTTAGTAATTACAAAATAGTTACAGCTATCTACAATTTAAAACAGATAATATCCCTTTCCTTCTAACAATAGTCAATCATAAGTTATATCTTATGCAATGTTCAGGTTCAACTCTAATCCTCGTATGTTCTCATGTAAAATCAGATGGTATTGTTGTTGTGGATACAATTAGTCATGATTATTTGTTCTTCAAGTAGATTCTAATGTGATGTTTCCAGAAGTTAATTTTTTCAACATTTGATTAGCTTTGATGTGGTTCATTTGGTAATCATTTCACCTGCTTTCACCTCTCTTCAGCTGTAGTTGTTTAGTTGGTTCCAGTTGTCCACAGACTGCTTTAATCAAGCTTGTAAAAGGACTACTCTGAGTCTATTTATAGCATGATAATTCTGTTGAATTTGTATCTAAGAAACCAATCAAATTGCTGCAGGTCTGAGGCTCTGAGCTATTAAATTCAATCTAAATATTCCCTCAAGATGATTTAGCTCAATAACACGTGCTCAGTCTTGCTGTAAGAAATTTTCTAAAATAAAAAGAAGTTTGCCAAAAATTTATTTTATGCAATTTCATCAATTATGGATATATAGTAATTTGCTGGAATCCAGTGCCTTTGGATGTTTTCACGTCGTATATGTGTTTTAGGTTGAAGATAGTATTATTTGTTTATTTAAGAATTTATTATTTGAAATTATAAGCTGTGTCATCTTGGCATCTTTTTGGGCCTTGTTTGATGAAAATGTGAGTTAGTCGTTTGGTTTTGGTGGAAACGAGCAGTTAGTTATTCTGCTTCTCTCTATCTCTCTTCTTATCTACGTGCTGTCGGGAAAAGTGTGGTGCCATAGTCTTTGCTTCTAGCCAATGTCTCCATATCCAAGTTAACCTATTTATCTTCAAACACTTTCCCTTTTTATTATTGTTAAAAATCTTAAATACCTATTCATCCGGGTGTAATCTGCAATGTACAACCCCCCCCCCCTTAAAGAGTCTGGATTTTAATGATCTTGTTTCACACATTGAAGATTACTTATTATTGCTGTTATACTTCTCTCTTTTATTTTATTTTATTTATTTATTTATTAATTTCAGCCTATATGCTTTTGACTAAATCGCAGTTTGCAGCCAATAGTTCTTAATAATGCCTTTTCTTTTGATAGATGAGAGACCCACTTCCTCTGATAGTACATCATCTTCCTATAGCGGTTACTTTTGGATTTTTTATTGATGAGAGTGTTGTGGTATGTAAACCTTTTTTAACTTTCGGGCTACTTTTAAGTGATACATCTTGATAAAAGCGAAAGTCTGTATGCTTGGCTTTTGAGTGTGATGAAATGTCATGAAGGTGATAGATCCCACCCACAAAGAGGAGGCTGTTATGGCTGGAAGAATGATTGCGACCGTTAATGCAAATGGTGATATTTGTGCGATTCAAAAAGCTGGAGGAGAAGGTGTCAGTCAGAGAGTTATCATGCAATGTTTGCAACTTGCTACTACAAAGGCTGCCGATATAACAAAGCAGATAAAAGCAGCAGTAAGTATTTTTGTTTTGTTTTGTTTTTTTTTCCTCCTGGATGGTCTTTTGAAACTTGAGGGGAAATGGATCTCAACTGCTTATTGTATTTGCCAGTCGTACCCTGATAATTTGTTATATATATCTTAATTGGTAGCTATGAAAGGCAAATTGTCAACGAAGTGATTTTTGAGTATGTATGGCAATATGCTATTGAATTAGACTCTTTTTGGTTATTACTTTTACCACATGCTTTTTGCGTCCAGAAGTTATTAGAAAAGCATTTAGATTGAAAAACAAACAATATTGTTAGCTAAAAACATACTTGCTTTATTTTTATGTAGAACAATTATGTTGATTAGGTGTTTCGTCTTACGCACTTGCTCATTTTTAACCTTTTTTTTTTTTTTTCTTTTTTGCATTGTTCCTTATAAGGTTGAACTGTTTTGTCTTCTCTACATGATTGCTTTATGCCAGTTGTTCATATTTTTTATTTTAAGCTGCTAAAGGTAGGGACAACTTTTGCATATGTAAATACACTGTTTTCAAAGGTAGGACGTGAGATTGCTCTTCAGGTTATATTACTCCTATTTTCCATAATTCATCATCTGTTGAATGGACGTAACTGCTTGTGGCATGAGCCAGTGAATACCAAGCTAGGAAAAAAATGGAAAGCTTCCGAGGAATCAAGCAGTGCAACAATTGGATGGCTAAACGATTTTCTTTTGTTTCTTATATATGTACTTTCTATCTAATAGAAAACTCCACTTTCAAATTTTCTTTTATTAGCATGCATCTAGTGGGGGAAACGTATTCTTTCTCTTTGAGCATGTTACTCGTTTCAATTAGCGTTTTGCACATTGAGCTTCTATTGTCTGCCTCATAATAATTCTTGTTCAATAAATTGATGTAGGTTGAAACATACAACTCAGAAAGAGCTCTACCGAAGATCAAGCGCGAGCCTACTTGTGTTGGTACTAATGTGAAAGAGAACCAAAACCAAACTCTTGATTATAAGGGCATCAGTGAGTTGGCAGGTAAATATATGGAGAGGTTAAAACTTGTATCAGGGGAAGGCTGTGTAAGTCAAAATAATAATGATGCAGTTGAAACCAAATCATTGAGAAGAGGGGCAGATGGCAATAGTGTCAAATTTACCGGCACCCCCTTGAGTTGGTAAGATTTCAAGCAAGTCATACATTCATATATATATATATATAAAATTGTTTCATGATTTTTTGAATTTCTAGGGAACTGTTGAACTGTATTTACCTGAACTTAAGCCTGTGAGAAGAAACATAAACAGTTTGTAATCGAATACCGTTGATATTAAGGGTGGTTTCCTTGATCAATGCTATGCATTTTAACTTGAGGTTACTTTCTCACTGATTGAAGTTTTTTATAATCACAATGAGATGGAGCAATATGGCATGATGAATGAGTTATTAGAGTAGTTTTATTTGGATTACAATTGATATAATGCATCTGATTGATTGAAGTTATCCTTGACCGGAACATCTTCTAATGTCTGGATCATCATATTTTAGGTTGAGATTTTTTTTTCTTGTTCTGTGCTCCAACAATATGAAAGATATTGAAGAATTTATCAGCAGGGAATACATATCAAGAGTTCAATATGATTCAAGCAAGGAATAAGCTTTCTCACATAATGCTTTGTGGGACTAATTGGAATTTCTTTATATAAATGTTATACTTCTCATTATATGGGCAGGAAAATTCCCTGCTATTCAGTTGATTCTGGGTATAAGTTTTGAAGACTTTCATTATTATAGTGTTTGTTTTAAGTCCTCTCTTCATGTCTTGCTGCATCCGTTTGTTCTACTCGAGTTCTGCAACGAGATGTAATCTTGTTGGAAGTAAAAGAACATGAAGTGTGTTTTTTTTTTTTCTTAAGCTTAATTTTTTGAGCTATTATATTGGCTAATAATGCTAAAACATTTTCTTGCTTCTCAGGGATCCCTACTCAAAGGGCGTTGATCCAGAATTTCTGAAAGCTTCACTAGCTTCACAAGGTATGGAATTTTTCACTTTAATTTTCCTTTTCATGCCCCCACTAAAATGAATTGACGGGTATCTGCTTGCGTGTGTTTTTTTTTTTTGTGTCATCTGACTGTTGCACTTTTACTATCCTCAAGTTCTTGGTCTCATTTATTTCCTTCAAGGAAGGATCCAGCCTTTAGCTTTATTTTGCACAAGTTGAAACAACTGTTTACTTCTTGCTCCCCTGTTTGTGGAACCCATCTCACTGCAAATCACATTCACTTTATTGATAATCTTC